>ML211148.1:0-56669 GCA_004369055.1 Polyporus arcularius HHB13444 | reverse complement strand
GCCTCAGTTCTTCTTGATACGACGTTTTCCTACTCACTCGTTCGTGTCTCGAGTCTCCATCCGTGTTTCTTCGACCGCTTCGACCTTCGACCTTCAAGCCACGCCTCGAAGTCTCGTCGAAGTTCTCGAAGACCTCACATCGTCCACCTCATGGCATGCTTATCAGAGCTTAGCTGGCCTATGCTTCCTCTCTGCCAGTACGGCCTGCCCCCAACACCCATACGAACACTTCCTTCGATCGCACCGCTGGTAAGTTGTTCGCAGTCGTGGACCTACAAGAAGTCAATCGCTGACACTCTCGTCCCATCATCTCATCATTGCTCGATGTCCTGTTACGGCGACTTACGGGGAGGCCGCCAGACGGAGGCGAGTTGCCATAAGTACTGCATACATACCTTGGAGGTTGAAGGGCGGCGGGTGTCGTCCCGATCTCTGATGAGGGCAGTGCTCTTGACGCGATCTGCATTCTCGAGCCGCAAGACGCCGTTTCAACACCTGATGTCTAAACAACGGAGCCGGAACCGGACGCCTTATTACAAGAATCACACTGCACTTCGCTCGGGATGTCAGATTCGCAGTGAGCCCTGAGCTCTCCCCGCAGGCGAGGAGCCGTCGAATGTCCGACGACATCCCCTGCGTCCCTGTAAGCCTCATGGTGACAGGTCTGAGGTGAGTGTCTCCGGTCAGTATCTGAGCGCGACGATCACTGGTAGACATCCGCTTTGGGAGCGTCTCTTGTGTCCGATTTCAATGATCACGAAGTCCAGAATGATTTCGTTTCTCCCGCACCGCTGATTACACCGAACGCCCACCCTTGTTGCAGAATAGCGAGCATGCGCGCCGGCGGGTGGCCACCGATGCTGTTGGGGGCGGTGAGTATGGTATGTAATTGCAATTCGTGTCCGTACAACCACACGCCCACCGTGTCTCGACCGCGATATACCCCTCCCGGGGTGCCCCTCTTGCGCCCTGCTCCCCCACCCACCTCGCATGAACGTCCCGACGTTTTGACGCTGTCTCCCCCCAACACACAACCTCGCCCCCACCTTTCTAACTACACGTCCACTTACAAGCAATATCAGGTGAGTAGCTCCGCCATCGATATGACATGCGTGCGAAGTCGGTTTCCGACATCGTTTGACGTGGGCTGCACCGACCTGACTTTGCCTTTTGCCTATGACAGGATTAATTGTCCCCCATGCCCGCGACACCTCGACGACAGGACGGGGGAAACACGCTGCGCCGCATTGATGACACTTCCTCTGCGATCGTATATGGTGGGCAGTGGACCACAGGCACCGTGAACACCACGGACAGCAATCAGGCCACAGTTCACACGTCGACGCAGTCGGGATCCACTATGAAGTTCTCCTTCACCGGTGCGTCCCTCGCTCTGTATATGGGGGCAGACTCGCGTACTCATGCTGCTTATACTGCTATCCAGGGACCTTCATCGCCGTGTACGGTGTTCTCGACGGTGACCCATATGCGGCATCCTTCACGGTAGACAGCGGAAGTCCATCCGCTGTAGGATTGTCCCAACCTCCGGTATCACCGAAACCCGACTGGCCTTTCTTCTCGCGACTACTGGACCCCGGCACTCACGAGCTCGAAGTCACGGTGAACAGCGGGACGTTCAACGTCGACTACATCGAGTACACCTCGTCTGGCTCGGCGGATCCTTCGTCTGAAACTTCGGCAGCAGCAGCCTCATCAAGTGTGTCGGCATCCCCAATACCATTCTCGAAAGCAGCATTATCCAAGGGCGCGGTTGCTGGAATCACCGCCGCTGGTGCTGTGCTGCTCGTCCTCCTGGTCCTCATGATCTATTGCGTGCTCATTCGGAGAACTCGGAGAGTACGACATCGGAGCGTGTCTCCAGAGAAGCCTTTGGAACTCATTCCTGATGGTAGGTCACCAGTTGTTGCTCCTACGAGTGACAGCTAACCGTGAATCATCATCGTTCAGCTCAACCTAAACCATCCCTTCGTCGTCCATTCCGTCTTGGCAGCATCTACCGCCCGACGCCTGCACGATCTACACGGAGCTCGAAGACCGCGACATCTTCAGCACCTACATCCGTCACACAATCTTCTGCCATGTTTACGTCCGTCATCATGCTATCCCCTGCACTATCCATGGTCTCGGAAGAGTCGGAAGGGCGACAGCAAGTCTGACTCTGCCCGCTTCTCCCGTCGTCTACATCTACGCCACATACTCCCGCATAGAGCTTACCAATATGGACTCTACGGAGCTTGCATTAGATCTGTCCTCCACATCGTTTCGAATCGATGGCCTACGTATACTCTTTCCAGACTCTCGCTGTATCAACACACACTGTACGATATAGCCACACGTGTACCTCTCTACTGCTCTCACTGTCAATTCATCTGTCCGCTATCCACAAGTCCACCCACAACACTAAAGGTCAGCCTCATCAAGTTCGCGTCAGGACGATGCAGATGATGTGTGGAGGATGAGGTCAGAATCCGGATCCGGTCGTGGGAACGGTCGCCGACGGCAGTTCGACGCTGTTCGACGGCGCTTCGTGCTTGCTTCGTGCAGCTCTTCCTCGCTCTCTGACTTAGACTACGACCCACCTCAACAATCTCGTAACTTCTGCTGTTACTATTGAGGCTTGATATGCTTACCGTCGCTCTGGGGTTGTTCCTGCTACTTACCCTGGTCCTTCACTGGCAAGATATAGGCGAGGTCTTGGCCTGACGTGTCCTCTCGACTGCCTATGCACATGTGGGGCGAGCAACGTGGAAACATCAAGTTCCGGAAGTACATTCCACCTTGGGGTGGGGAAATGCGCTCAATGCATCGTCTGGTAGCAATAGAGCAGTTCGACCCCTGTGGGACGTACCGGTGAGTTCCTATAGCTCTTGGCTGCGGATTGTTCCTGTTCGAATATACGCCCCGCATTCCCGTCCAACACATTGCTCGCCAGCATACTACATACGCTGCTCTTCTTGATGCAGCTGTATGCAGCTGGCCGGATAAACGCCACTACTCTCCTCCTGCGTGTGCAGGCGTCTAGCACGACCCCCGCGCTCACGTGACTGATCGCGGTCAACGCGACGCGTCTGTGGCTGCACGGGATAGTGCGACTGCAAACTGGAGAACCGCGCGGAACACGACCACTATGCTCTCTGAACGTATCAGGCACCGTCCAGAGTTACTGTGAATAAATAATATTCCAAGAAAGCGATGACGTATGGAGAGCACCCGAAATACAGCAAATAGCACGACGGTGGTACAACAGAGAGCATAGGGGACGAGCGAGGAGACTGAGAAGGGAGTCTACGGACTTCGAGAGCAAAGGGCCCTTGGATTGGGCGCGGAAAGATGTATCGTGAGATAATATGAGACTTTCTGAGGAGAGCAAAGTACGTGGACGGAGACATTCGGGGACTACTTCGTGCTTCTTTCAGAACTAAGGCTGGGGGTCGTTCGCTCCCGAGAAGGTCTCGTGAGTTATGGCAGTACCCTGCAAGGGTGCACCATACACTGTGTACTCAACAGGAGGTGCCCATCCGAGATGGGCAAAGAATGGGCCAGTGTGGAGCCCGTTCCAAGCGTCTTGCGGGATGGGATGGCCCATGTACGTCTCGACGGGCCCTCCAACGTATACGGGGTCGACGACTCCAGGGGAATTGAGCATCAATGCAGACGTGGAAGCCGTCGCGGGTCCGGGTGTATTGAGCACTACCAGTACTGATGTCAGCTCGCTTCGTCGGCGGCTCATGCACCCAGCTCACCCGTCTGTGACACACTGCTACGCGGAGCTCGTCGTGCTGCGTTCTTCCCGACCTTGGGCCCCCGATTCCAGGGCATCTTCTTCCGCGCGCGGTCCTTGCATTCGACGCCCGCAACTTGGCAGCGCTGGCAAGGACGTACCGCCTCGCAAGTCTTCCGTACTTCATGGCAATACGCGCACTATGTATTGTCGCGAGTCAGCCATGCGTGTGTGAGTATTAAACTTGTGGTTCATCGTACCGCGTTCTTGACCTTGTTGCGTGATTTGTCGACCCTTTCTGCCACCACCTGTGACGGCATAAATGGCGTGAAATCCGAGCTGAGGACGTGCGCCGCCGCCGTCTCGTTGTCCTGTTGAAGTCGGGGTATATCCGATGTAGGAAAGACAGTCCGTTCGAGGGGATCGTCCACGACGCCTACATCGGGTTACAGGATTGCCGGGGCAAGGCAAGCAGTTGGAACTCACTCGTGATGTGTGTGGTGGTGACCACCAGGAGCTTTCTCCCCGGAAGCTTCATGATAGGCGTAGTAGTGACTGACTTGGTCTCCAAAGTACCCGCTGAGTCGGGGGAGAGGACATGATCTTGAGACTCCATCATCTGTCGGGACCTGCACGTTGAGGGAAGGTGTAGAGGGATGCTGCTGAGAGGAGAGCTATGATACGTTCGATTTATGGACCCCGGGCCACTTCACTTGCAACGAGGCACCAGCGCTCATGACAGAGCCATTGACGAAATCAATCACATCCGACCAGCCCACGCCACCGGTCGGAGGAAATTCTGTCACGGCACACGGCGTTGACAATCGTGTAACGGTGTTGACAATCGTGTCACGGCGTTGACAATCGTGTCACGATCCACGGCACCCCTTGCAAGAGGCAGAAAATGAGTTACCTACCGGAAGTCATAAAAGTGCAAGACCCCGACGCTGCACGCTCCGTCCCGGGGTGGTTGGACGTATGTATCCGCATTTCACTGCACCGAACGCATCCTTTCCGCCTGCTGAGATCCTGGTGAATAGGTAACGTTGCTGAATGTAATAATCCACGTCAAGGGAAGTCCACCCGCCTCACACTCGACACTGGCGAGTTGTTCAGGTCTCCGCGTGTGCTGTCTACCATGGTAAATCGAGGCCGAGGAAGTTCCCGGCTGGCCCCTGCGATTTCTATCATTGTCGCAGGACGCACTGTGGGTTCGCAAGGGTCGCAAGGGTGACGCTCAATTCCGTTTGTACGATAGGTACTGCATGTAGACAGGCACGTTCGAGCGTGATGCACCGACTCGCAAGGCTGACGAATACTACTTCCTTCCCTCAGCTCCCAGGCCGGCGGCCATACCCATAGCCATTGCGCTACCCAACTGAGAACCAAGCCCATCCGTAGGCACGAAGACCGTCTTCGAGCCAAATGCACGAACACGCGAGATTTCCGTCCTGCGCAGCTCCATCTCTCGCGCGAACTGGTCAATAACCGCAGCGTCGGCAGCAGCACGAAGGCGGACCGCCTCTGCCTCCGCTTCCGCTGCGAAGCGGGTGGCTTTCGCCTGTGCTTCTGCCTCGATCTGCAGCCTCTTAGCCTGCGCTTCGGCAGCAGCGACAATGCTGTAGGCTGCCACGTCGGCTTGGGTCTACAGGTCGAACGATGAGTACTGTGCAAATTGGCACGTATGTGGACATGAAGACTGACGTTCTGGGTTTGTGCCTTGATGCGAGCGACGGCGAGCGCACCCTCCTCTTGCTTTATCTTGTTGCTGTTCTCGCGGTCCACGTTCTGCACAGTAAGGCGGATTAACTCACGGGATGGATGTATTACGCGGGATAAGACGTACGGCAGCCTCGACTTGGGCTTGCAATGCACGAGTGGTCAACTTGTCCATCGTCTGCGCGATGTCGCCTGTTTAAGCGTCAGACAGAACTTCTCTATCGAGGAGAATGTGAACACGGACCCTTGAATTGCCTGTCGATGACCGCTGCAAATCCGCACCATTTAGCGACAGTCCCGTACGTGATCGGTGGTTGCACTTACCCAGATCCTTCATGATGATACCGTATTCATGGGCGGCCAGAACGAGATCGTCCATGGCGCGGGTCCGAAGCGCGTCCAGGAATGCTGAAGACGCATCCGTGCCATCATCGAGGTTATCGGGGCCAAGTGAACGTTGCTTGACCATGGAGCTGTAGTCCACTAGATTAAGGACATGTCAACAATATGCCAGAGTCATCAGAACGTATATGATGTGCGTACGGTGGGCAACGATCTGAGTGAGGATAGACTGCGTCTTGTCTCTGCAAGGCCACGTACGGTCAGCAGTCGGACGGTTATGCCAGTGATGCCCACCGACCTCAAAGCATCGTAAGGCGTGTTGTATCCATGTGTTGTCAGCTTGAGCGGTTCTGTCAATTGCCTGCAAATTACTAAGTACGAAGTGTCGATAAAGCAGTCAAGACCTGGCACTGACCACTTGAGATATATCGTCAAGCTAACGGGTACTTGATCCCTCGTGAAGCTGAAAGTGCAAGGTCAGGAAGCCGTCGGTGGTGAAGGAAAGCGCAAACCTCACATGTCCTTGGTCGGCATCTCCAGTTGGTTCTCGCCGAGCGTGAAGAGCCCACGAAGGGTCACGTTCGGTGTGGTGATGAAGTGTTGGCCGGCGGGAAGAAGCTCGAGGTCATCTCCCTTCTGCAGAATGGCACAGTTGTTCGCCGGGATGTTCAGGCTGCAACGTCATGTCAGCAAGGACTGCGACGTGGAAGGGTGGCTTGACCGTACAAGAGTGCAACGACGTAATCCTTGTCACCGCCCGAGCCGGTGCTGCTCTTCATGGTAACCTCATGGCTCCTATAGAATCCGAGTCCGAGAAGCACCGTGAGACCCGCTGCGCATCTACTTCGCGTGAGGCACGAGTGCGCGCAGAACGCGGACGCACCATCCGAGCACGACGCCCGTAATTCTGTCCTGGATCTTCGTCGGCAGGTGCGTCTGGTCCACAATCGACAGCACGTTGTACGTGCCCTCGATCGCATACGCGACAAAGCCCGAGTTCTTGATCACGAACACGTGGTTCTGCGGATCGGACACGACCGCGGCCTGGTTCTGCGAGACCTGCACGACTGTCAGGCCGTTGAACTCAATCACCGTGTCTGACACTAAGCCCGGCGTTCATAATAAGTATCAGCGGTGATGGAGATCGAGGGCAGGCACGTACGTCCGCATCGCCCCGACCACTTCCGGGCCCACCAGTTGCGCAGAGGCATGCCGGGGTACCGTCCTGGGCTGGTGAGAATCTTGGGCAGGCCACCATGGTTTATGAGGCCAATTTGTCCGGGCTTGACTTCCTTACCGATCCAGTCTGTCGGTTTCTGCGCAACGGCGGTCGCAGGATAAGCCGCAGTGCAAATCAAGCTAGAACGCCGGCACCGACCTTCGTAGATAGAACATGGATGCGCCCGGCCTGTAAGAGTAAGAGTAAGTACCATATCCCTTCCTCCCACAAAGTCATTCGCGAGCGGAGGGACAAGCACGCACCGCCCTCAGCTGTTGGTCGAGCTTCTGCAGCGCGGCGATGAGGCCGTCCTTACCGATCTTGACAAAGAACGGTCTCTCTTCTTCCATGTAGTCCACCGCGGTGGCGAAATTGGCGGCACTGTACTCCAGGCGCGTCTTGTGTGGTTCTTCGCTGATCGGTGCCTTGCCATTCGTGAAATGCGGCGAAGCGGAGGTGGTTCCGTCCACAACGGTAGTGGCGTCGCCGACACTGGACATGATGTGCGCTGACGAAGTCGGCAGGGGTAAGTGCGAGTTACGGTGAGAATAAGATACGGAACTGTAGGAACAGTGGGTATATGAACCGACACAGGAGGCGCGCCGGGTCGTGTGATGATGATAGAGTTGTGAGAAGTTATGCAGTGGGAGGACCGGCGAGAGCAGAACTAATAATATATACCTTCCGCACGGACACCGCCCCCGCCAGCGTGTACCTGCCAACTGCGGGGAGCTCCTGTGCGCTCCTACTACTCCAACGCATCCGAGCCGACGTCCAGACGTCCAAGGCTTGCCGAGCGATGCATGAGCGAGATTGTAGGAAACCTAGGACGCTGAGCACAGCATCTGCCCCCTGATTGCCAACCTGTGATTACCCGCATCCAGTATAATGAGCAACTAGGGCATGAGCTGAAGCCTGCCTACCAGTGCATGAATCGTCCAACAGAAACGAGGCTATGCACTTCAAGTCGACTAAGTGCCGAGCCAAGCCCAGACGTCGAGTAGAGTCAGCGGCGACGTCGCGGCACATGTGCCAGAGGCCAGCACGCACCTATGTTATGCGTAGGGCTCAGCCGCGAAAGGATCTGGTGTTCCTGGCGCTCGGCTTGTGCTCTTCAGCTGTCAAGGCAAGCACAGGCAAGCACCTGCTGAATCCCCGGCCGCCAGGGTGAGAGTTGGTCGGCGGTGCAACGCCAGTCGTTTTCTCGAAGGGAAATTCTGATATCCAACGCAGCCGCACCGGTCAGCCACTCGACCAGTACCCAATTACTCGCATGTACAGGATTAAAGGAGCTCGCATAACAATCGACATACCCAAGGTCCATGCAGCCCGCAACGCGAACGCGCCCCGCTCCTCATCCGGTCTCACGAGTCCACGTCCATGCTGCTGATGTCGTCTGACCGTGCCGGTGAGGCAGTGGCTCCGACACTAACAGGCGCGCCGATGGGAGGCGCGAAGTTGCCCTTGCCCGCAGATTGAGGTGTGACGGCAGGTTGCGGGGCACGGCCGTCGGGCGAGCGGCTCTTCTTGCCCTCCCTAATCTCGCGCAGCGCACGGGCAGAGGGGTTGAAGTACCCGCACTTCGGGCAGACGTACTCTGCGAGGAGAGTCAGCGGCGCGTGTGAGGAAAAGACTTGGAAGTACTGACGTGCGTCTTCCCACATGCTCTCCTTGACGAGACCGTTGTGTGCGAAACATTTCTGGCATATCAGCGCATAGCGTGAGGCCGCGCCTGATGTTGAGGCATCGTCGTCTCCGAGAATAGCGTCTGCGACCTTGTCGAACCACTGCTTGCGCGGCGGCGGGATGGGGCGCTGCGGTGATGCTAGGCGACAACCGTCAGCTGGTCCGAGAGGTGCACATGCACAATCCGACGCACGAGAGAGCTGCTGCTGCAACCCGGGAGTCAGCTGTCCCGGCGCTGGCGTCTGCGGGTTGAGCTGCAGGTTGCGCTGCGGTGTTGGAGGAACAGACATCTGTGGCGGGATCGGAGCCTGGGGCTGTGGCGGAATGCGGCGGCGAAGACCAGCTGGGCTGTCTGGGACCGGACCCGGACCGTCCTCGTACCGCTCAATCAAGTTGCGCATGGTGTAGTAGTTGGTCTTCTGTTTGACTTCCTCGATCTTGTCGCGCTGCTGCTTGCGCAACTTTACGAGCGCCTTCTCTGGATGTCAGGAATATGTCAGATCGTGATTGACATGCTGACGCGAACGACTGACCTTCCGCGTTCCCGATTCGGGTGTACCACATTTGCATGATCCTCCTCACAAAGAGAAACCTGGAACAAGAGGTCAGCTTCGGTCGAGGGCGCCAAGAGACTAGACTCAAAAACTAGAGGAGACACTGCCACACACTTCAGCGCGGAATAGCATGGAGTAAATAGAGTGAGCTCTTCACTAGTTGTACTCGCTGGTGGGGACACGTACGAGCGAAGGCGCACGAAGACACGGGGCAGTTGCAAACGACCTCATGCGCATGACGGTGGTGCCGAGGAAGCACATATCCTCCAGCATCCCCCCCGACGAGTGTACGTCACAGGAAAGACCGTCGAGTAAACTGCGTGACTACAGCAATGCCACCGCTGTGCAAGCCATCCCGCCCGTGCGTAGAAAGTATGAGTCCACGTACGTCCGCTTCACCACCCTCCAGAATGGGGCGGAACTCGGATGCAGACCAGCCGCAACAGCTGTATAACCCCACGCTGCGGAAAGTCGGTCTGACGAGGGAATCCGCACGAGTCTGCCGAACAGTGCTCCTCCACCACGCTGAGCCATCCGCTGTCACGTCCACGTCGCCACCCTAGCATCCGGCACCACCACTATGGCATTCCATGCATTCCAACACACTCGCGGCCACCATGGCCCATCTCGCCTAGCCATCTCGAACTCGACACTCTCGAGTCCGCCGAACTCGCGCACGATATGGAACAGGCCAGGTGTCCGGTGTCTGTAACCAGCTCGTCGGGCACATCCCCGACGCTGAGAAACAAGCAGTGATCCGCACCGAACCCTTTTCGTGCGGACTGTCCGCGAGAGTTCACCGTCGAACAGACCAGAAACCCTACACATATCTGCCCCCGCACCATGACAAGGATGATGACGTACACAATGGGTCCAACAAAGACAGGAACGCCCTTCACGGTACGTTCATATTTGCTCCTCCTTGGATGCGTGGTGAGTTGGGGGATGAAGTCCATGTACCACAGGCTTGTGTACACTATCCAAGCGAGGAGCGCGTACACGGACGCGAGTAGCGTCGCGCGTCGTTCTCGCAGGCGGATCTCAGACAGACGCTTCTGCCGGTTCTCTATGTCTTGCGCAAGTGTGGCGAGAACTTGCTCGAAGTCATCTGGCTTGTCCTGCGCACCTTTGATCAGGACCCGGGAGGGGGAATATGCCACACTAACACGCCGCACCTTTTTGAACCATCCGCTGAACAGACCCATGGTGGCCGCCGAAGACGAGACGAGATAATCGTGGTGGGATGTGGGTTAAATGCTTGGGCGAAATGCTAGAATACAAGGCGGTAAAGAGCGACGAGATGGACGTTGAGAACAACTTATGGTGGCCCACCCCTCAAACGCCCAGATACGTCAATGCGAGAAGAACACGTGACGGACGCGACTTGAACGCGTGTAACTTAGTAAGCGTCTAAGGGGCCCTCTCCTCCTTTTCTTCCTTCTCCTTGTAGTAGTACGTACTGGGGCACGGGGAACGAGTGAAAGTGATGTATTGAGGTCGGCTTCAAGGTTCGTCACGCGCCTTGCCTTCGAGCTCTCCCGGTCAGCCTGGACGGGACTGCATGCAGTGAGCAGTCTGGAATTGTGGAGGCTTATCCTTGATACAAGTCATCTATTGTACATATTCGCGCCGAGATATCACTGCATCGTCAGGGATTGGCTGGATATTCGTTTTGCTCGTCTTCCTTCTCTCGACTCTCGTCGATCCGCACATCGATGCTGCCCTTCTCTTTATCCTCAGCATCCTCGACATCCCGAGCGATGCGCTTGCGCTCAACAGTGCGACCGCCGGGACTGCTCCAAACACCTCCAGTGATACCGCCCTTTTCGAATATATGATCAACGTCCTCGAGTTCGAGACCCTTCGTCTCGGGGAAGAAGATGTAGACGAGGGGAACCCAGAGAGCGTTGAAGATCGCGAAGATGATGAACACCCGCCAACTGATATTCGCGATGGCAGGTGGGGTCATCTCCACCACTGCGAAGACGCACATCCAGTTGAAGAAGGAAGATATGGCAGAGCCTCGTGCACGGATGCGCGTGGTCGTGATCTATGACGACGTCAGGGCCAGATCGTCAGTGTTCAAGAGGGTTGTGATCTTACCTCCGCTGGGTAGAGCCATGGCTATGATACAGGAGTTCAGGACAACATATGATATCAGGATGGCAAGATACGCACTATGGGGAGATAACCAATACCCAAGAAGATCTGGAAGATGAAGACCATCGCCGTCGCGCCGTAGGCAGCGCTTTTCGTCCCGACAGACAGCAGGATGGACGCCAAGATGAAACACACAGACAAGCCTGATGCTGATGTCATAAGCAGAGCTCGACGCCCGAAGCGGTCGACGGTCTACATGCCAAGGGTTAACCAACATGAAACTTCAGAAAGGAAGTAGCCTACCCAGAGTGGGATGAAGGATGCCAACATGTACGTAACGGCAGTGAAACCACCGAGGATCAGTGAGAGGTTCCGTGACAAACCCATCGTGTTCTGGTACACGACCGGTGCAAGGTAGCTGCAACGAAAATGCAATCAGTTCCGCCCCGCGCGCTGAGTATACAAATGGACCACTCACTTGATCATGTTTGCGCTACAGCAGTGGAATCAGCATATGCAGGGTGAACTCAATATCGCCTGCGTACCCAGTGAATTGCTGCATGACGTTGACGCCAATGCACAAGCAGATCCGCCTGAAGTTGCCCAGGGGACCACCCTGAAGAAGCTCCCGGTAGCGGAATGGCCCTCCCGCACTCTCCTGGGCGAGCGAAACCTCGATTTCCTTTCTCTTCGCGACCACGTCCGGATGATCGGGCGAGTCCCGGTCCTCAAGTTGCGCGAGGATTCGTGCGCCTTCTTCCCCGCGTCCGTGCGCCATACACCAACGCGGACTATCTGGCAGGACGGACACCTGGAGGAGCAGACACAGAGCGAAGACCGCTTGGAAGCCTGGGGTATGTGTATCCTTCAACATGAGCAGGGTCGCCTGTGGACGATCCGAAACACGCACCGATGGGCAGGCGCCATTGGGCGGGGCCATCGACGTAGGACATGCCGTAGTCGAGCCAGTAGGCCTAGAACGTATTGTAAGTCTCAGGATTACTGATGAGGCTAAGGGAGGAGGAACTCACGATGACAAGGCCGATGATGGTCACAGTTGAGTTCAGGCAAACCAGTGCTCCTCGGATCATACCGCCGCATGTCTCGCTCTGGTATACCGGGATCGATGAAGAGTTGAACCCGTTTCCCTGTGCATACGAGCTTGAATCTCATGGCATCGGCAGCATCACAAAGGCAAGATCTTACGATCCCGGTGACAATGCGCCCAACATAGAGCTGTGCGAGTGTCGTAGAGCTGGTGAGGATGGCCTGCGCGAGTATGGGATGAGACATATTTCGGGCGTAGGCATGCAGGACAGACGTACTGTTCCGACCAGCATGGTGGCAGCTCCAGCCATGATCATTCGCTTCCGTCCTATATCCTCTCCCCAGAAGAAAGTGATCAAACTCCCTACAGCGCATCCGATGTCCTACAGCAGTAGATGTCAGCACACGTCCGAGGAGACAAGACAATATTGTGGACGCACATATATCGCGACCTGTGGTCGGAGACCCTTAGTGCTGGTAGTCTCGATGCTATCAGAACTAGACTTACGATCGTTCCTTGCGTGGTCGGATCTGGGGAGTTGAAGTCTCTGCCGAACTGATTGTCCGCACCAATCTGGCGGAGAGGTGCATTATGCATCATGAGCGCCGACTCGAGGTCCCCGGGAAGTCATACTACTCACAATTCCGGACATGACACCCTGGTCGTACCCCAGCAGCAAGAACCCCTGACAGCAACATGCTGTTGAAGCCACATCAGAGACTATGATGACATCCTGCACGATAGAACTTGTACGACGTACCTGTGATCGCCCACACCAAGTACTTCCCCCTCAGTGGCATAATCCACATCTTGATTTGCGTACTCCGTCCGGGGCAGCTACAAGGACACAGAGAAATGAGGAGAGTCCGTCGCGACAATCGCCCTCCTGCTTCTCGTTCCCATCCCCCAAGCTATATATCCTACGCTTCCGAAGGACAACCAGGCGCGCATCGCCGTATACGTAACGTGAAGTCATATGTTCGGGCGCGAACGCACGACCTTGGTGGCGGCCCGGGGCCCATCAGTGGAGAAACCCCAGATAGAAGTCATCTGGCCTGGGGAAACATACCGCTTGAGGCGGATCTCCAACTCTCCAGCGGCCCGTAGAAGAGAAGTCGTGACGCCGTCAGGCTTCGCTAGAGTCTGAGAAGATATGGCGGGGTGATAGACTTGCGCGTGGCGTCCGAGGTACCGGACTGAATGGTGATGCCAGATACGTACAGGATGCCGACTTGGACGAGCATACAGCTGCACCAGAGCTGCACCAAGCCAGGTCACTAGAAGATGCTGGTCTACGTACGACATATAGACGACTTAAGCTCTGAGCGGTCGTGGGGTCAATAAATCCGAGGACCTTCCATGCAAATATCAGAGCGCACCTTGAAATATCGCAGTGGATACCGTCATCTCCGTTCGCTCACTATGCCTCACCCGGGAGCGTGGTTCGCAGCCGCATATACTCATCCCACTTCGCATCCTCGACCTCCCGGATCTCCTTGCTCTCCGTCAGCACCAGGATAGTCTTGAGAGGGAGCCCTTTCCCTGCCTCGGCGCGCTTCTGGTACTCTGCGATGGACGCGAGCCACGCCCGCGCCACGCTCGGCTGGTTGTCTTGGAGGACAGGCAGCCTGAACGCCCATAGAGGGCGATCGGTTGCGTGCGTCACATATCCTAGTGATGGTGAGTCGGTCGCATTCAAATCGTGACGCGGTCAAAGACAACGTACCGAACGGGCGGACTTGCTCAGGCGTCCACCGAATTTCGTATCTCACGACCGGGAACCCCGCCCCGATCATGTCCCGCGCGAACATCCGCACCGGGAGGTGGACCTGTCCTACGCTGCTCACCTCCCCGAAGAGCCTCACCAGTTCCTCCTGGGTCATCTCGGCCGGGGCCTTCCCTTCCCCAATGAATGCGGTGAGCATCTTCGTGACGACGTCTTCCCGGTAGTACCGCAGCAAGTTCTGCTGCACGTCGGCCATGGTCTTGATCGGGTTCGCGATAGAGTACAGATACCACTCCTCGGTCAGATCCCCGATGACGACGCTCCGCACACCGTGCGCTAGTAGTCCTCGTGCGAGCCCACCGGTACGTTGCCATTCCATAGGATCAGAGGACCCGAGCCAAGAGGGCTCCCAGGCGCCTCGGAAGGTGCCGTATTCGATGCCCAGAGCGTCGGTCTCGATGGCGTGGGTGAGCGCAGATGTCGAGACCTTGTCCGGGTTTCTGAGGTCGTCCAGAACGGTCGGAGATGTTGGGTCGAGGGCGAAGGCATGGCATAGGGCGATGAATTGAGGGCGAAGCTCAGCCGGCGTCTTGGGTGTCGTTCTGGAGCGAGTTGAGTTGAAACGTGACACCGAGTGGTTACTGAGCGCATACATACACCATAGCGTTCGACTGCATGATAGCAGAGTTGAAGGGCGCCCGAACTCCTTCCGGGAGTCTCGATGTGTGGTGGAGAAGCTGGTGTACAGAGTGCGCCCCTACTGTGCGTGAGCACGTCTCATATCCCGGCACAGCGACTCCACTTACCTGCAGAGAGACCGATTACTTGAATGTCCTCGGGGTTGCCTGCAAAACGAAGTCAGCTCTCGGCCTACCGACAGGTTAGGAGACTTCATACCTCCGAAAGCCTTGATGTTATCACGGACCCACAGCAGTGCGAGCCACTGGTCCTTGAAGCCGAAGTTGCCATCTATCTTCGGTTCGTCGCACGCAAGGAATCCGAACACTGACAACCTGTATCCAACGTTGACCCAGACTTCGGAACGCTCGGCCGAGATGTACTGGGCCTGTGACCCCAGCCCGTGTGGAGACCCAAATTGCAGGAAGCTGAGGAAATGATTTGAATGTGATGCGATGCACGCCAAGCTTCGACGGTGCCCACCCTCCATGAATGTACACCTTGACTGGAAAGCCGGTCTGCGCCGGGAATGAGGGCGGAGCGACGATGTTAACGAACAAGCTGAATAGCGAACGTCACAAACAGCATCAATGAGGAGCTATGCGGTGTACGAGACGTACGGGTCTTCGCTGGGTTTTCCCAGCCCGACTTTATCTTCGAACGGTACGCCTGTGGTTCAGACCCGTTAGTATGATCGCCGTGCAGATCAAGATAGAGAACATCGCAACTGACCTGCTGCCTGACCGTCGTTCGTCGGCTGTGCAGGATCTGCAAGATCGCGCGGTCAGATCGATCGGCGACGCATACATGCATAAATGAATGAATGAATGACGTACACTTGCTCTCGAGGATGTACTCCTTCCCTTCGCACCTGAAGTCCGCTGGCAGAGGTTCGGGGTCCGTGAATCTCTTGGCTGGCAAAGCATACGGCACCTCTGTCGCAATGTAATAGAATGTAATCTATCAGCTTTCGCTCGCGATTGTTCATGGTTCCTTACCTAAGAAGACCGCAGCGCCGTTTGCAGCACGGCGTCCTTGGACAGGTCCGTACTGCGTGTCCGCAGTTACGTTGGTCTGCGAGCGCAAGAGCTCTTCCTGCAGGTGAGTACGCGACATCGATACTAACAGTGAGGCTTGGTGGATTGACGAGGGATGCTGTGCCCACCTATATCGAGATTCGAGCGATGTGAGCTGGGAAACACGGCAGCCAACGGCAGCCCGCTGCGGAGCCTGATGAGGACCTTGTGACTAGCTTCAGCTAGCTTCCGAAGTCTAACACCCACGCAATAGAGCGGTTGCCCGCCCCTCCAACTCGTTACGCTGTCGCAGGCGGTTGCTTGCGTGGTGTCATTTCATACATTTCATGCACCCGTGTCGGGGCGATCCGAGCGCGACCCCAGAAGAACGGAGACTTTGCGACATCTGGTGCGACTGGTGCGTGCTTCTCAGGAATTCTCCCACAGATACCAGTGATGTCTCCAGACAGACCTCCTCAGCGCCCATGTTCAGAGTCTACGCATCGCCAACTCGATCACGGGACAGACCAGCTCCCCCTCATCATTCCACTATCCTTACGCCGTGGGGCCGCTAGGCGTAGGTACGATGGGGTTGATTTAGCCCCTGTACTCACATTACAAGGCATCCTTTGGGGTTGGTGGCGGAGGAGCATGATAACCGTTAGCATGTTCACGGGTGCAGGTGGTGCAAACACGGAGGATGGATGCTGCGATATGCTGCGATATGACCATGCAGCAAGTAATCAGTGAGCCTGTGCATTGTCCGTCAGGCTTTCACAGGACTCGGGAGTACTGGATGCATTACAATACCGAGGATGGCTACCTCTCTCCGGAGACAATTCCAGGATCCGAGAGGTTCGGAAAGCCTACGGCCTCCGGAGGGAAACACGATTGAGCGCGATGGTACAAGATGCCTCCGAGCCAAGCTATCATGGATGCGCAGATCGTCGAATGCCTGTGATTCCTGGATATTCCAATTGCGCGTTTTCGGGTCGTGATTGCTGGTGTTAGAGAGCCGCCGTTGCTTTGTTTCCCGTTGGCAAGATCTGCCTCGAACTGCGTGGACAGAGCTGGACGCCGCGATGGCGGTCGGGAACGTCCTCCGACTCGCAAGGCTCCGAGACAACAGGCACAGGCGCCCATGCTTCACGAGCGGCTGATGCCACGTGGTGACGTAAGTGAAGATACACCAGGAATCACATGCAAGACGCGAGGCCTCATAAACGCGTCTTGACAGTCACTTATCGCTCTCCATCCTTTTCTCCTCCCCGTCATCTCCATTCTCTACCTCTCTACGACGCACACCAGCAATGGCCACTCAGACCCAAGAGTCCCCCGCCGCCACGACGCCCGAGCTCACCATCTTTCACCGC
Organism: Polyporus arcularius HHB13444; assembly: GCA_004369055.1. Lineage (NCBI taxonomy): Eukaryota > Fungi > Basidiomycota > Agaricomycetes > Polyporales > Polyporaceae > Polyporus > Polyporus arcularius. The sequence continues at coordinate 39,466 of ML211148.1, read as the reverse complement.
ATGGGCACGATTCCGCTCGTCGCGGACTCACTAAACACAATCAACAACATCCTGCTCAGCAACGCGCTCACCCGCTATCCATACGCGACAGCTTTCGAGCTCTCGAAGACGGCTCTTCACTACACTGAGCCCCTTCAGCAACGCCTCGCGCCGATCCTCACCCGGGCCGACCATCTCGCGAACAAGACCCTCGATGTCGTCGAGGCTCGCGTCCCCTACCCCTTCCATGCAACGACCGAGGACGTAATCAAGGACCTCAAGGGTCGCAGCGATGCCGCGAAAGATGTCGCCACGAAGACAATTGACGACAGGGTCAAGACTCCAGCGCTCAACATCGCGCAGGGTATCGACCAGGTACGCACGCGTTGCTGCTTCTTAACTCTAACCTGAAAAGTACACACGGGCATGCTCATGACGTCGGTGTCGTCCGCAGAAACTCGCCCCCGTTGTCGACTACTTCGCTGGCGCCGTGAAACAGTTCCAGCCGAACGGCGATGCCGATAGGCCTGCTGAGGGCCTCGAAGCCAAGTACCAGTACCAGCGCGCGTACAAGATCTCGAAGGAGCTCCGCGATCAGCTTTACACCTACTCGTCGGAACAGATCAACCAGATCAAGACACAGAATGTCGTCCTTCAGCGCGCGTCGGCGACCGCGCATACACTCACCGAGCTCGCGACGAACAGCTATGGCACGGCGCAAACTCGGGTACATAAGCTGAGCGACAAGATGCTCTCCGAGCTTCGCAAGGTCGAGGTGCGTCGCGATCTCACGCGCCATTGTATTCCTCTTCTCACCTCTTCTCACCTCTTGTCATCCTGTCACCTATAGGCCTCGACCGCTGCGCTCCCCGGTACGCTGCAGTCCGCATTCCAGGACGTGAACGCGAATCTTTCGGATACGATCAACGAGCTGTCGGGCGTTCTCCAGTCGTCTGACCCGCTCCCGGAGAAGGCGCAGAAGGTCCGCGAGACCGTACAGGGACGTGTTCAGCCGATCCTCGACACCGCAGCGGCGCGTGTACAGGAGATTCTTACTGCGCTGAAGGCACGCGTGTCGGAGGAGCGGCAGCCCGTCACCGTCCAGAGCGCGACGACCACGAGCGGTGCCACCACCGTCCACGTCAATGGTGTCAACGGCCGCACGTGAAGTCACCTCCGCTACGTCTGTTTATACCCCCACACCTCTCCGTCAGACCCATGTCCTTTCCCTCTCCGCATCACATTCACATGCATATCATCCCGCCTTCATGTTAGAATGCGTTACTCTATTAGGCTTCGCTGTCGCTTGCAAAAACATAGACTGTCGTTCGTTATCGTAGAGCATCTGTATTCTAGTCATCGCGTCTGTATTCCTTCCTTTAACATTTGTACGACGTTCGCCATTATTACTGGTGTGTCGTCGACTTATGAGAGACAGTCTGAGACAGTTCAGCGAGTCCGAGTAAACCCCGAAAAAGTCGGATGTACGAGACGATGAGGTCATACACTGAATGTCCGGATCTTATCTTATCTTATCTCATTTACTCTGGAGTTTCACCGAGCCACCGCAAGTCCTCCTCCTCCCTCCTCCTCCTCTCTACTCCCTCACGACCCCCCTGGGCCACCAGGACAGCCAGATAGCTCACAAGGCCCTCTACGCACAGGGGCGAGACGAACAGCAACTCGGAGATCAAGACCACGGACGGCGTGGACGATCATGTCGATGAGGAAGAGGTTATCAGTGTCGAGCCCCCGCAGCGAGTCTCCGCTCGTGTTTGCGACGACGCCGAACGCGGACTCAGAGGAGTGGGTGTCGGCGTGGAAGGCGGTTCTTGCGAAGGGTACGTCCTGGTCTTTGTTCTGGGAGGTACTTCAAGTTCGAGCTCAACGATCCAGATGTCATCGACTCTCCTGTTGTGGCGGTCGACGCGGAGACTAGCGTGGAGGATGCATGTGAGGTGAGTGGATTCGAGTGTGCAGCGTTTGCGCCCCGGGACAGATGGGCTGGTCGGACGATGCGGCCAGCAGATGCGGAGAGAGCACGAGTCTGTGTTCTTTATAGAGTGCGAACCGGGGACTGGCTCTCTATAGCCCCACTCATTTCTAACATACGATATCTTGCGGCTGCTCTGGGTCCTCGAGCCGAGCTGATGTACTCCTCCGCGAACTCTTTGCCGCTAATGCTGGCACCCAAAGCCTTCTGTGTCTCCTCTACTCCCTCCTACCCCCGTCCCCACGACTTCTAAGGAGAACAGGTACGACGTCGCACAATTTGACACCAATATGCGATGTATCCCTGGAGGGATAATGAGGCGGAGGGACTGAGAGGGACGAGCTTTCGCTGCTCGGTAACAGCGGGTCAGACACATCAGGTCGGCTCGAGCCCCCCAGCACAACCGCAAAAATATCGTATGTTAGAAATGAGTGGAGCTTATTCAGAGACTGCATGTAATCCGGGCGTGGTCCGGCAGAGCTACGATTGTGTGAGGCTGCGTCATGCCTTGCCCGATATCCCGCCGTTGTCGCGGAACTCTTTGCTCGCCGCTACTTCTACTCCCTCACGCCGGCGGCAGCGTCTGGGCAAAGAAGGCTGACTTCCAAGTGGGGTCGGACCGCCATTATCTCAACGCGGTGTCTCGAGAGTCGACGAGTTCGTTCCACGTGAGGAGCTTGATGACTTCGAAGGTGACTGTCGGAGACTCAGGCGGTGGAACCGGCCCCCTTGTGATATATACGGGCTACGGTGGCATGCAAAGACCAACGACGAGCTCGAGGTTGGGCCGTAGCGCCTTGTGGCTGGCGGAGAGCGGGGGACGGTCACGCTCTGCGTCGCCGTTGAGGTTGTCACAGCCTTTCATTGAAAGTCTCATGCGCGGCTCTCCGCGGTAGCTTTTCATGGAAAGATTTTTTAGTCGAACGTCTGGGTCACGATACTCAACTTTCCTCGCAGCATTTGCTCTCCAAGAACCTTGAATGTCTCGCCATCAGAACGCCACAGCACAGCTCCCCGAAGGCCACTCCATTCTACGGCTTGTTCGACGTGGGTGCTTCGACACACCTCAGTGCTTGGGTCGCTCATATATCGGCCCTGGTGTAGTTCGCAGACGTGAACGCCTTTCTGACCCTGGCGGCAACACGACACAAGATCCCGCCCGAGGAGCTGCGCGAGAAGCCCCGCTTGCAGGAAATTTTGAACGCTGCGCAGGACGGGAAAGTCCCGGCGTACCTTGTAAGCAGTGAGTCTTCCCCTGCCGGATCCCTGCACGCTGGGTCGTCTCATGTATGCACTGTGCACGTAGATTTGTCGGACAAGAACCCCCTCGAGGTCCTGCCGCACGATGCGACGGTTATCTCGCTTCTGAGCATTTTCGCGCGAGGAACGCACAGAGGTACGCTTTTCCGTCGCTGCATCGGCGGTGTGGCTCACGGTGGGATCTGCTATGTGCCCAGTGTTAATCCAAGCACCCCCTGCAAATGAGGACAGCGACAGTGCCCCGTCGTACCTCGGACTCGTCTCAGACCGCGCCCTGCTCTCCTGGTTCACGTCGTACGCGCAACGCACGCCCACGCTCCTCCGCTTCCTCTCCGTTCCACTGAGCTCTCTGTCGCTCCCCTCCCTGCACTTATACACCTCCGTCGTTGCCGCGAAAGCGAGCGACAGCGTGCTAGACGCGATGCAGCTGATGAGCGAAGAGGGCGTGAGCTCGGTCGCTGTTGTGGATGATGAGACGGGCGGAGTGTTGAGCGCTGTCAGCGTTACAGACGTCGGGAAGATTGTCGTTCCGGCCCAGAATAACCAGATATTGGGGACCCCGTTGCAGCAGCTGGTAACGCGAATCAAGGTACGTTGGAGACATCGTCCAATAGTTATACGCTAAACTCATGTACAGGAGCCCGATGGATCGACCGATGGAGTGGACAAGTTTCCAGGTACTGCAGATACGGGCTTCATTTGTGACATCGTTTCTGACTGCCGTCTACCGGCAGTGTATAGCGTGACTCCCAACAACACCCTAATTTATACCATGCAGAAGCTCCTTGCGAGTGAGTGCATCCACAAATCGTTTGCAAACATTCCCGACTGAAGGCACTTCGCTCAGCGAACGCACACCGCGTATTCGTGACGGAGGAATCACCAATGTCAAGCTCACCTTCGTTCAGCGCCATTCCAAATAACCTATGCGGGATCGTCTCCGTCGTGGATGGTACGTCATATGTCCAGATCCTCCTGTTTGTGTGTTTGACTGAATTCACTACTAGTGCTCTCGCTGTTCGCGCGCATCGCGAACATCACGGATGTCGACCCGACGCGCATGCAGCGCCACCGACGAGCATCCTCGACGTCCTCCTCCGACTCGCGGCCTCCACGCTCATCCGGGGACTTCGTGCGCTCGCGCTCGAACAGCCGCACGAGCCTCCAGCGGCGCGTCGGGTCTGTGGGGAGCTTCGAGGGGTTCCAAGCCTCAAGCTCAAGGTGGGCGGACAGGGTACCCGTACCCGAGTACGAGTGATGTGGCGGAGGCTCGGGTGGTATGAAGCAAAGGAAGGACATTGGAGACCTGCGGTTGAACCGCGTCTGTATACATATGTCGGCCGGATTCCGTCTGTAGTCTGTATCTGTATCTGTTTCGGATCGTGTATGCTGTATATGCTCTGCTGTCATCGCTGCTTGTACGTTATTCGACCGGTCGCACCCTTGATGAGCAGGATTTAAGAACATCAAAAATCGGGTAAGTGGGATAAGTAAACAGTTTGAACCGCCTGCTTCACACGTATGGGCGCTTAGTCTGCCTTTTAACGACCACCATCGAGTCGCCTGTGCCGGGAGCGTGAATGGGTACGTGGGCGGCATTACAATTCTCTCAATGCTCCGCTCATGACACTCTTAGAAGATTGTGGTTATAAGCCAGCAGAGAGACTAGCGATGACCTACGCCCCCCAGAACCCGGTTGACGTGCCACCGTACCAGCTGCAACCATTGCTGTCCGGCGTGGTGGATAGCTTGAGTCGTAGGTACAGAGAGAGGTGAAGTGAAGCTGACCACTTTGCTGACGAGTCCATCAGGAGCTGCGGGACACCCTGTGCATATACGATGCGCACAAGCCATCGGTACGTTTTACTGCACAGCAATGGTTAAGACCTTCCAGACTGACACGTGTTCCCCATCCAGGTTCGGAGATATATGTCGGTTGCTCTAACGGCGAGCTTCTCCGCTTCGCTCTCCAAGCAAACGACGCCCAGTCGGTCAGTATTGCTCGCGCGTGCGAGGGTGAAGGTGACGTGGACTGATTGAGGAACAGCCAGAATCGTACACGCTCCTGTCCCGGCAGTCGGTGCCAAATGAGAAGCCCGTCGACGAGATTGTGCTTGCGCCGAGCATATCAAGAGCGCTGGTTCTCTCTGGTATATCTCGTTACTCGTGCACATGCAATGCAATATTGATCCCGATGACCAAATCAGACCACCAAATACACTTCTACACCATCCCGAGCCTCGACATGGTACCTCTCAACCACATCAAGCCGATCCGAAACGTCGTGACGTTTGCCGTGGACGAGCAACATCTGAGGCGTCCACCGCAGTTCATGGACGACATCCCGGTTCCGGTCGAGCCGATCGAGTTCTGCGTCATCAAGCGCAGCAACATCGCTCTCTACAGTCTCCGAGAACGGCTCTTCTTCCAGAAGGTCCGTCTCGAGCTCACTTTCCGACGACCCTGCAGTCTCACCGCGTACTGTATACATAGGAGATCCCGCTTCCCTCGGGCGGGACTTTTGCTCGACGTACGGGGAAGTATCTGTGTGTCGCAGACCGGGAGTTCTACAACATGGTCGACCTAGCCGCAGCATCGCTCCTCCAGCTCCTCCCGATCTCGCAGGCTCCCGACCCTACCGTCGTCGTCAAACCTCTTATCGCCGTCATCAGCGAGAAGGAGTTCCTCATTCTCTCGTGGACAGGTGCGACCACGATCGGGGTCTTCATCACCGGAGACGGCGATCCAGTCCGGGGTACGCTCGAGTGGCCAAGCCACCCCGACGCAGTCTGTACGTGTCGTCTTGCGTGTCCGTTGTGAGCACAGATTTCTGACCGCTATGGTCGGCAGCGCTGGACTATCCTTATGTGACGACGCTGCTCCCCAACGGGACGATCGAGATCCACAGCATCGAGACGCAGACTATTGTGCAGGTCGTGCCTGGGCCCCCGGATGCGCCCTCGCCGCTCGCGGGCGATAGGAAGGCGTTGATCTCTTGCCTGAATGGGTTCTTCATTCCGTCGACGCAGCGGTCGGAGAAGCTTCGCATGGTACCGCAGCGTTTGTTGAGGAAGTCCGCTCGGGGCGATTCGAAGAGCAGGGAACAGGAGTTGGAGGCCGTACCAGATATCCCGTCTCTGTGAAACAATTTCACCGTGTAGCGTCGATTGATACCGACACGGTTCAAATGTAACTGGCTTCAACCTTTTGAACCATACGCCCGTGGGTATCTACTAAGTAGTGGCTGGTGCGTCGAGGAGCTCGATGAGCTGTGCATGTCACATACTTTTGAGGATCTGTAGCCAGAAGTTTCGCCACAACACGATGTGGAACTTGAAGTCGGTACAAGCAAGGAGCTAGAAGTCGGATGGGCGCCCGAGATGATGTGCCATCATGGCGCTTGTGCATGTTGCCAGGAGGCTACCAAGGAGCTACGCGCCTCTTGTTTTCGCACCGTCTGTTGTCTTCCACCATCCCGCACCCTGACAACACCATGTTCGTTATTGTTGTTGTCTGCACTCGTCAAGAGCTTGCTAGAGGTCCGAGCAAACTCCTGAAGACAGGTACAACGGCCATGGACGATCCTGCCAACATCTCTTTCGGGTAACTCGAACACCGGTCTCTGGATCGAGTACACAAAAGACAGCACATCCTGCAGGAGGATGCAGGCCTACATAAGGCCGTGCGCCACTGAGAATGAGCTCACTAGTCTGCTGCTACCGTGCCTGCGCTCCGGGATACCTCCACGTTCGATCGTGTCTTGTCGATCACAATGACGGATTCTGCGCGTCCTCATAACGGCGTCGTCCAGTCCCCCACCCCCAGATACGGGTACCAAACTCACAGGTGAGCTTCCGGGTCACATTCTATCTTCTTCAAGGCGTCCAATCTTATCACGTTCCCGCCGCGTTGTCTCACGTTCCAGAGAAGTTGTCGGCAACTCGCTCCCTACGCCGCCGCCCTTGCCCGATGAGCAAGATGCCGAGGGAAGACGGCGACCTACTCACGTTCAGATCATACAGAACTGGTACTTCGCGACGCCGTCGCCGGATGGGACGGTCCCTCAGTACGACATTCAAGTCATCCAGCCGCCCACGGACTCCCTCCCGGTGCCTCGAGCAAGAGAAGCACAGGCAGGTGCCACTCCGGAGCACGGTATCAATACTGTACCAGCACGACACGATGGCAACGTGCCGATCGATGGCGTCCGAGGCGCTCGGGTGCCCCAGGCCCAGCGTGGCGGAAGGAATGAATCTTTCGCCCAGAGTGCCGCCGCTGATCGTAGACCCAATGATGCTAATGCGGCACCCGGGCAGACTGGCACGCGTGAACAGCACGAACGGCGATTCTACTCTCAATCACATCCGAACCCTGCCTTTAATACTGCTCCATCCTCATCTGCCACAGCTCCCGCTCGCGATCCTCCATCACCCCGCCCGACGCCCCCGCTCCCTCCGCCCCCTGCTGCACAAGCTACGCCAGCAGTCAGCGTTGTCCCCGCACGTGCTACTACTCTCGCTACCGCCACCGCCACCGCTCCGCCTGCGCCCGCACAAGCACCAGCTGCGCCCACAGCCCAGAATCCGATGGTCGACATATACCATCCATTTGACTGGGGCCCCTCAGACCCGCAGTGGACACCAGGGCATCGCGAGTATGGTTTCGGTTCCTACCGACCACAAACGCCACGAGGTACGCATCACTATCTGCTCTTCCCCATTGCTCCGCTGTCAACCCGATCCACCTTCCGAGTTCATGTCCACCCATTCGGCCGAGTCTAAATTCATGTTGTAGCCCCGTCAAACCAAGCACCGCCAATCCCGTACGATCCAGACATAGAGGGTGCGCCCCGCTATTGTAAACCAGTGCGTCTGCTGCTAGGCTGCTTACGACGCATGGCGCCTTGTGTCACAGAAGCGAGGGCGAGGGCGAATACGGACGCCAATAGTCGTTCCGGTTCCCGAGGGTCCTATGCTGCGCATCAAGGGTATCAGCAAATCCGTCCTCTGCCGACTCCCCCATCTGAAGCGCAGCAGGCTGCGGCCCAGGCTGCCTGGTATATTCCCCAGAACGTGCAGTACGTGCAGGTACCAGCTCAACAACACCAATACTGGGCAAGCTGCCCGCACTGTCATGTTCCCGGCGCGCACAATTTCCAGTGTCCGATTTACCAACAAGCTGTGGCCCGCAACCGGCCGGTCGTCCACCAACCTCCGATCCAACCAGACAGGATGCAGAACGCATCAAGAGCGACGAATCGGAGTAATGCATCGCAAAGTGCGTCGAAGGGGCGATTGCGTCCCACTTATCCATACTGATCAGGGTACAGCTCGTGGTGCGCCTCGACCAGTCGAACGCCCTCGGAGGGCAGCGGCGCCAGAGGATGTGAGTAATCATGCGTGCGTCTACCTTACCCGTCCTCATCCTCGCCGTAGTCGCCACCACCCGTGATACCACCCGAGCCAAGCCCACCTCGAGAGAGACGACGGCGACGCGAGCTCGCGCCAGAACCTCCAGTGGTCCCAGATCGGCCTAGGGAACGTCGCCGGCGTGAGGCTGCTGCGGCCCCTCCGGTCGTGCCGCCTCCGCCTCGAGAGCGTCGACCTCGCGACTTCGTAACAAATGTTCCCGTCATACCTGACGGTACGTACCCCGGTGCCCCACCCGTTATCCCGACTCCGCCTCCATCGAGGCCGCCCTCCTTACCTCAGCCAGCCCCATTCCCACCCCAGCCATTCATACCTCCAGCATATACTGGTGGGGGAGGGCCGTATCCGGGATATCATCCCGGTGTTCCGGCACGAGGTGCCCCGGTAGCAACTCCTGCGCAGGGAGGCTTCCCAGTACTATATCCTCAACTTTTCTGGTCACCACACCCCCAGCCGCATCCGACTGTCTCTCCGGCCACCTTTTTTGATCTAGCGTCATTGCCTGCGAGCCAGCTCGACGCAGCAGCCGCAAGCCGTATGAATGGATTCCCTCTGCCAGGCACAGTACCAGAAGGCTGGCAGCCACCGGCATGGCCTCCTGGCGGGCCACTCATAGGCGCACAGGCGTACGTCGATATCATGGGTAGCGTGCGGGCTGGTCCGACGCACGCGCTGTTCCCGACTCCGTATGGCTCCGCGATCGGGCTCCCCACTCCCAGCTCTGGGATCGGCGCCGCAGTCCTGCCGACTTCTCCTTATGGCGCGATTCCCTTGCTCCATCCCTATCTCATGCCCAACCCAGGCAACGCCGTTGTACCCTGGCTCTTGTGGGACATTCGCCACCCGCCGGAGACTGCGAGGCGGATCGCGGCGCGCGCGGTCGTCGTGAAAGCACAGGACAAGTTCAAGGACATTGCGACGCACCCGCCGGTCCCGCGCGTGCACATTGCGTACAGCGCGAACAACCTCAACCTGCTCAACGACTGGGGCCCAATCGTCATCGACAAAGGCGAGAATGGCAAGGTGTCCTTCGGGGACATCATCGAAGGGCTCTTCGAGTACTTCCAGCAGCCCCTCTTACCGCATGAGGCGGACGTGATCGAGCGCGACTTTCCGGATGTGTGGCGGCGAGTGAAGCTGGCGTTCGAACAGCGATGCCGAAAGCATCACGGGATCCCTCAAGTCGAATGGGCGCGGGGTATACGCCGCGTCGATTGCCTCGGCGAGAGGCATATGTTTTGGGGCATGTGGGTCACCCACAATGCCAACGGGACGTTCCATCTTAACTTGGGGCTTATCCCCAAGAAGCAGCACTATGTCGTACCCAAACTCGTGTCGACGCGCCGAAGGTGACGCGGTTGACGGAGACACGGTCAAAACGCCATCGTACATGGCGATTTGCAACAGGCTTGCAACGCTCTTGCAGCGCCGCTTCGTAGGTTGTCGGCGCTGCTCTATACTGACGAGCAATCAATGTTACGATCTCGGCTCAGCGTTCTCATCTATTCGCATTCTGCTTTTCGCAAACGCTATCTAACGCTTTCACGCTCATCACACTGACGCACTGTATTATGCTCTAACGCTCTCGATGTACCTACTGGTCCATGTACATATTTAAGTTAGCAATATTACGAACCTTCGCGAGATAATTCACAAGTCATGCAGATCCTACCCTTCGCACTCGTGAAGACATGAGAAGTGCACATTTCCGAGGTAAGTATTACTTAGGAGTAGTACAGTCAACTTGTAACGTGGAACGGCCCACGGGGATGGTGCTTTCCTGTTGGAGGACATGCGCTCTTCAGATAGGATGGCAAGGTTAAGATACATTGCATCCTGACATCGAGTCCGAGTAAGTATGAACTACTCTATGCAGATGTTCCTTTGCCCGTTATGGTACGGTGGTTAGCGGAGATCATTCATTAATGAAGGCTTTATGGGCGCCTAGTCCAACGTTTACGCGCTTATACCTCGTCATAACCTCGTCTCAACCACGACAATCAATCCTCCTCCTCCTCCTCCTCGTCCTTGTCGAAGTCACCACATTTGTGTCGCATATACGACACTATGAGCTTGTGATGGCTACCCTACAATATCCAAACTTCCCTAGGGCGAATGTGCTAGTGCTCGGGTCGAATGCCGTGCAAGCACTCCTACCCTCCACGCTAATCTCACAGGCGGACGCACTACTCCTTGCGCACAGACTCGAAGATGTGGCGGACCTTGCAGAGCAGCAGCGGAAGAAGCTGCAGTCACTGTTGACGGCGGACAGGCATGAGGTGAGCGCATCTGCCCCACCCACCGCACCATCCTCAAGCCTTCATAGCTCGACGAGTTGCGCTACGTGAACCAACGTCTGGGCTTCCAATGCTTCACCGAGACACTCTTTGAAGATGCAGGGAATCGCCTGTACGAAGGCGAACTCGACCCCAGAGTCCTCGTCAGTTACTACCCGGAGCTGCGCGGGAACCTCTTCAGCGAAGAGGACACCGTGGACGTGATGGCTGGCGTCGCAGAGCACATGCCGCAGGAGGACTCCGTGGACGACATCAGTGAGTGTCCCCTTGCCCCGCACCTTGACTTCGGATAGTATTTGTGCCATAAACTTCTCTCTTTACCACCGCCACGCCCACCTCCGCACCGCACACTGTCATGGTCGTCGCGTCCGTCTCTCTCTTCTGCTGGGCCCCACCAATTCACCCTCTATTGACTTCTATTTCTCTCTATCCCGGCCCGTTACCCGCCACCTGCCGTCTCCCGTCGGGACTGATGTAGTTGCGCAAAACCTAGTCAGGAACTACTCCCCGCATCTCTCCCCGAACACGCGCGAGGCCCCTCCCACGGTTGAATTGCGAAACATCCTCAGCATGACCGCGCGCGACATGCTCGAGTCCTATCTGCGCAAGTGGAGGCGGAAACTTGCGGTGGAGGCAGCGACGCCGCATGTGGAGGCCATGCGGATGGTGCGTTTCCTTCGTTGGCCTACGGACGTAGGCGCGCTGACAAAGCTATAGGTCGTCGACACTGTGCTGGCCAAGCTTCACGTCGCGTCGGGGAAGCTGCCCGATCTGTCCGCTCTGATCGACCAGCCGAACTCGGTGGTAGTTCCTGAGATCGAGCCTGTCCTGGTGGACTCGCGACACATAGGTGTCCTCTGCAAACTCTATCAACGGCACGGTGACGATGAGAAGCTGCTGCGTGCTTGGTCAAAAGTTGCAGACGGACAGTGGCAGGACCCTGAAGTCCACGATCCGCTCACTCGAATATTTGACCTGCTGAGCGACCGGAAAGACCGAGCATCAATTCAGCGATGGACTGCGTGGTTGGTGAAGAAGGATTCTGAACGTGCTTTGAAGGTTCGTTCGTTAGAATGTGACGTAGCTGTCTGGGCTGACCACCGCGCGCAGCTGTTGCTATCTACTCTGCCTTCAAAACGGAGAGCAGAAGACGACCGATTACTGCTCCAGCAAATTCGCGAGGCAAGCCCAACAGCGGGTGAACAGCTGCTGGAACACCTCGTCGTCCTACGACGAAGTCAGGCACGTGAGCAACGCATTATGATGTCTCCATCGGAACTCATACGTAGCACAGGATCCGGAGCTGCACTCACAACTCGCATTGTCGTATGTCGATCAGCTAAAGTCATGCCTCGCGGACGAGTCGATATCGAAGCTATGGCGAGCGAAAGGTGAGTGCGTCGGACCTGTCACCGTGTGATCCACATTGCTCACATTCGCTCCAGCTGCGTCGTACTCTTCCAGCCGCTCTGATACATCATTTATTTCCTACTTCGCCTCAACAACACCGGACTCCGACTCGAAACGTGTACGACTGAAGACCGTGCTTTTTCTCCAGGGTTCCACACTGTATGAGCCCGACGCCGTGCGCACGCGCCTCTCCCCACACGCCAAAGTCCTCAGACTCGAGTCTGCCATCCTCGAGGGAAAGGTACGCAATTCAGTACCCTGATACCGTTGGGATGTTCCTCACTCCAAGCTATGCTTCCCGTTCACAGCTTGGTAATCACCGCTCTGCGCTCTCCATCCTTGTGCATGACATGAACGACGCCACCTCCGCCGAGGCGTACTGCACGCTCGGCGGTGACGTCGTTCCTGCGAAGACGGCGCAGCAAATCGGGGAGCGTTCGGGGCTCCAGCCGTGGGCAACCCTCGTCACACCTCTCGCCGCCCCAGGCAAATCCGCTAAGGCAGGTCCGATGCCGATGAAGCGGCAGAAGACGGTTGACGATGAGGTGAAGAAGGATCTGGTCATGATCTTGCTAGAGGTGTACATGAGCGGAGGGTACGTCCGCTGCCCGCACTCCGCTGACCGAGGCTGAGGAGGGGCTATGCAGGGAAGCAACGGCGGATCGCACGGCTCAGTTGCTGAACTCACAAGCTATGAACCTGGACGTGGTGGACGTACGTCTCCGTTGATGCGGATGCGGATGACGGTGCTAAGCTCACGCCTGTTTCCAGGTCATCTCCATGATCCCGCCGGAATGGCCGCTGCGCGTACTTTCCACCTTCGTCACCCGCTCTCTCCGGCGCACGCTGCACGCGCACCACGAGGGCCAGATCGTCAAGGCGATCAGCGCAGGGCAGAACCTCGCCGTCGCCGAGCAGACATGGTCTGTCATCCGCGACCAGGGTGCGATCGTCGAGGAGCCGCTCGAGGACGAAGGCGACGACGAGAAGCTGGGACTCGAGCTCGGAGAGCGCGTGCAGGGCGAGCCGGCGTCGTTTAACGAGAAGGTCGACCTGCACCAAGTGCGCTTCGCGGACGCCGGAACGGACGCGGAGGGCGACGGTAGTGTGGTGGACATCACTGTTGGTTCACATCCGGATGAGGAGCTCCATGCCGGGACATAGCATTGATTCTGGGATATAGGCGAGGATAGTTTGATGCTACTGTATTTATACCATACGATACGTTTCTTGTACACTGCTTCTATCCCGGGTTGAATAGTCGAAGAGTCGAAGGCGGCGCCGAACAATTGTACCCATGGGCCCACCCGCTGTTCAGACACAGTCGCATGCACACTCGTGAGAGCCGCACGTTAACTCAGTAATAACCTGGCCGGATAGTGTCTTCCACGGTCAAGGCGGGGTAGCTGTAGACAAACTGGACGAACACCTCGCCATCCACCTCACTCAACTCCTTCGACATGCTCCACTGCACTGACAATCTCTCTCCCACAGTAGGCGCGATCAGCAAATACTTCACGACGACCTGTGGGAACCGTTGTTTCGCCCTCCTGACCAACTCTTTGACGGCCACCAAGCCCCTCGCGTGAGTGCGATGGACGGCAACTTGTACGATCCAGAGGGTGACCGACTGGCCAGTAACGGTCAGAAAGTAAGCGTCAAAGAGAGCATCGTGTGGTGCCGTGGGGACGAAGCAGAAACCGGGGGTAACGTCCGCCTCCGCGGCATACCGATACCTGATGAAGGGCATCGGCGTCGGGATGTCGGGGAACCTGGCAGATGAGAGGGAGCAAGGGTCCAGGAAGCCCAGAGTAGTATCGCCCTCGACAAGCTCGATGGCCCGATTATCCGCTATTCGCAGTGTACTGCCCGAGTGACGGGCATGGTATTCGAATCGGCGCGGGACCGCGTTCTGAGCCGAGCCTTGGGTCATGCGGGCATACTCTGCGCACATACCGAAGTCAGCACTGCCGTGGCAGAGCAGCATGAGAGCCAAGCCCTCGAACGAGATACCAGCGAGCGTTGCGGTGTGCGGGCCTCTAGCGCAAGCTGAATGGTGTCGCTTGGCGTCCTGGAGCTCAAGCAGCTTATATCTGGCCCTTATCCCATCGACCACTGACGCGGTCTTGAAGGTGACAACATCCCTATCGTCTCGCAGGACAGCAGGGTCAATCGCAATAGACCTCGACACCATGAGGAGTCTGTCGGAAGCGATGGAAGTTGTTGTCGACGCTGCCTTGACAAGCTTGATGATGCTATCCATGCTGAGCGACTCGATGACGTCTTGGAGGTCCTCTTCGAACTTCACCGGATCCGCCAATGCTTCCGCGATATCGCGCAGACACGGGCCATACTGCCACCGAAGCTTCCGTACTTCTTCGATATTGAACGTGAGGTCGGTGGTCGGCATCAAGCCTGGAGTCGTCATTCTAGAGACATCATGAGTATGAAACAATGACAGTAGATGTGAACAATTAGCACATCGTCAGGAGTTCTTCAACCTCCCACGGCTTCATGATCCATAGTCTTCCGTCGCCAAACACTTTGAGACGGCCCTTGTACCTCGAATGACCCGGTGCGGCGAAGAGAACGAAAAAGGAGAATGCGCTGAGGATCGCCGGGGAAACCGAACCCGCCTCTTCGGGGGAGTCTATGAGAGACAGAATGCGGCTCTCAGGAGTAGCGCAAGTCATGCCAGCGAGGGCGCTCGCAGCATTGACGTCTGCAGTCGGACAGGTGCGGATGCCCTCCTTGTCAAAGTACAATGCCTCCCCCTTCGACGTGAAGAAGATGACAGCCTGCTCAGCGGCCAAGCAGCGGAGAAGGACGTATACGGCACAGCAGGACTTGCCTAGCATACACCGACATGTCAGACATGTCAGATTTCGCGGAGGAGGGTTGAAGAGACGTACCGGTACCCGGGTTCCCAGTGAGAACGACACCGGGGATAACGCATGGCGTATCTGTCTTGCGAGCGTTGGATAGGCGAGCAAACATCATCTTATACTCTTCGCGCACGTAGAGCTTGCCATCGGTCTCGACGAGGAGGCCGAAGTGATCCAAAACTTCCATCTGTTTTACTCTGATGATGTCGTCGTCAGACAGGAGCCGTGCTTGGCCAGCGTCGCCCCACCAATCTTCCATGAATGCTATCCAGAAGTCATCGAGACACTGCGTCCAGTTCGAGACCTAACATCGGCTATTGATTAGGGGTAGGATGGGAGGCATCTGACTGTTCTGCGCACCCTGGTAAGCCGTACCTTCTTGTTGACGTGGGCATGCTCAGGCTGTGATACGGCGTTGGAAGCTAGTGCTGGTGGGCTTGCGGACATAGCTGCAGGAGGGGCTAGGCAAACTCACTTGAGAAAATGCGATGTGACTGCACTATATGTGCCGCGAACAGTATGGCGGAAGTGCCAACTCGGTAATGATAATACAGCGGAGGAGGATGAGGCGGTGCATTCATTGAACAGGGGAGAATTGAAGAGATCCCGGCGATCCAACCCCTAAGTCTCGGAACGAGTTCTGATGGCGGGAGCTCCACGGTATCGAACCTCGCTTTAGCCAGTTGGATGGTACTGTATTCATACTAAGTAAACGATACACTTTTCGTACAATGCTCCTGTCCGGGTTGAACGGACGTCCACGCACCTCACTATGCTACAACACGAGATCTAGCGTCACTGTCCCAGCGGTCTTGTTGCGAACTCCTCACCGCCACCGCTCTATTGCGCCTCCTCGGGCTTCTGCACGACCGCCTCAGCCGCACGCAACGCCTCCTCGAAGCCGCGCAGCAACGTCTCCCTGTCCTCCATGCCGACGCTGACGCGCACCAAGCCCTCCTCCACGCCCCATCCCGCAGCCCAGTCGAGCTCCGCGTAGTGCGCGAGGATGGTATACGGCGACGCCAGCGTGAAGTTCGTGCCCAGACTGGGGCCCTTCATGCACGGCAGGGTATCGAAGAACACCCTGGACGCCTCGAGGCTGGTGAACGTCAGCGAGAACAGCCCGCCGTAGCCCCCGGCGAACTCCCCGTCGGGGCGCCGCACGCGGCACTTGTTGTAGTTGTGCGGCGTGATCCACTTGGGGTAGTACACGGCCTTGACGGCGGCGGCGGGAGGCGGAGACGGGGCGGCGAGCGAGCGCGCGTGGAAGAGCTCGCAGACGGCGAGCGTGTTGTCGTCGATGACCGCGATACGCCGGCGGAAGTCGCGCGAGTTGCGCTCCATGTAGATTGCGTCTTCGTCGAAGTAGACGTCTTCGAAGTTTGCAGCCATGTACGCTTTGAGCTCAGCGTAGTGCCGTCCTTGTGGATTCAAGACGAGGCTGAGGAGTGAACAGGTGAGCTCGGATCGAGAAGTGGACTGAGAGTTACGTACCTGCCGCCCATGACGTTCGCGTCGCCACTGAAGACCTTGCTGAGGCTGCTCACGACGATGTCCGCATACGGCAAGACTTCGACGTTGGCGAAGTTCCCGATCGTCTCGTCGACCATGACGAGGAAGTCGTACTTGTCGGCGAGCTTCCGCAGCCGTGGAAGGTCCGCCGACCGCAAAAGCGGGTTCGACGGGAACTCCGTGAGGAGCATGAGCACCGGCCGCCCGGACGACTGCTGCGACTCCCGCTCCAGCAGCTTCTCGAGCTCGTCGATATCGTCGTCGAGCCCGTGCCCGAAGTGGTGGCAGCCCGGCCCCCACTTCTCGAGGCACTTCAGCGAGTCCGTGTATGGGAAACTAGAAGGTCGGCTGAGCATGCAGTCCGTAAAATGGGATGCAAAGGATAGCTACCCGAAGCACACGCTCTTCGCCGGAGGGAGAGCTCCAAGGGCCAGTTGGTGTCCGCTCCAGATCGCAGCCATGCCGGTGGGGTATAGGTACACGTCGTCCTCCGTGACGCCTTCTACGCCACGCGTACTCGGTCCGAGCTCAGCCTCTTGCCCACCGGCGGTGGACCAGTCCTTGGGCGTGTCCCGCACGAGCACGCCAGCTATGCGGCGACGCATCGCGCGCTTCGCCGCCGCGGCCGACTCAAGCGGCAAGTTGCGGCCGTAGCGCTCCTCGACGTAGTTGAAGTGGTCCTTGCTCAGAGGCTCGACGGACGATTCAGCGGTGGATTGGCCGAAGCGAGCTTGCAGGACAGACGGAGAGGGAGGCGGCGACTTGCCAAGGCTCTTTGCGGAGTAGTGTCGGTTGCCGGGCTTCACGGGTGGGCGACCGGGTGCAGGGGTGGGAACCTGGGGGCTTCCGGGGCTTCCGGTGTCTTCTCCAAGCAGAGAGAGACACCGCTCCGCGAGGCGGGAAGAGATGCAGATACCGGTGTGTTGCCAGAACTGCTTCGCGAGAGGGAACGAATCCTTGGGGAACAGGACGATGTGGAGCTCCACGCAAGACGTCGAAGCATCTTCCTGCTCTGGGCAGATCGTGAACTGCACGAGGCGGACAGGTACTGGGGATCCCGCCTTCGTGGACCGGTCGATCATGAACGCACGGCATTGCTCTGCAATCTTGCGCGTTGGGCAGAGGAGACACCGTTCGCCTTGTACGCCGAACTTCTGTTCACATATCCGCGCGAGCTGGAATGAATAGCTCGTGAGCATGTGAATGACATACAGTCGATACGGCAGTAAAGTTGAAGAAGGTCCGAGTGACTGGGAGGGTTGTCCGACAGAGGATAGGTCTCTGGGAACAACATGCAAACGGTGCAGAGGATCGGGAAGTTGTCCGCGGACGGTCCAGCACATGAATCGCGCGTGGGCGCCGCATGAACATAATCGATGTCTGCCAACAGGCTGTCTCTAGCAAGTCGATTAGGCCCGCCACATCTCACAACGTGCACCGCCAGGGACCTTGGTTTGTGAAAGCGATGTTTCGTCCAGGCGGAGCATAATCTCCCTTGAATTTGGCGTGCGCTTAGGCCCCGCAACGGTGAAAATTTGACCCAGCGGTTATCTGGGGAGTGCACATTCCACTACGCTGCTGTGCCACATCAGCAGCCGAGTTCGGGCTCGAAAGTACCCGCTCCCAGGCTCGAATCAGTGTTCAAGCCTGACAGCGCGCACGTTGCTGGAGCGAAGACGAGAAGAATGTTCGCAATGGCAGCGTAGCGGAGTCCTGATTCCTGAAACGGAGTGTCGCAAGGCGGGCAACAATGGTTGCGAGCGGGATGACGGTCGAAACGCGTCGGGCATCGGTGATGGCTTGTCGGGGCAGGCGGGTCATATCGAACAGGCCAAATGGCTTGTCCCCCGACAAGAATCTCGTCTGATACGTCTATCATGAGATCCGAATACCGATGCAGGTCAAAGCCCCTCCTCAGCCTAACAATCACAGTTACATGTCGTATCCTTGCCTTTCCGCGAACCTCTGTGGCCTCACGGATCGCCGTCTTGGCGCGATGCTCGACTTCTGCTTGGGTCTCGTACCACAGGACTGCTCTGAGTCCCGCCTGCGCGACCAGTGTCGCGGCAGACCCATGCCCATCTGTCAACGACCATCGAATGGCCTACAGAATCGCACATGTTCTGATGGCACCCGCCGAAGCAAACGCGAGGCGTCTCTTGTATGACGCACAGGTTGTTTGCGACAAGACGGCGGACGATCCGTCTGACGCACACACCAAGGAGTTGACTCTCTGGTGTGAGGGTACATATCCGGCTCTGCCTGCGTGCACCAAACGAACGGACAAGTTGGGCATCTGGGCAGCAAGGAACACTCGAGATCCGTGGTATGTCGCTTTGAATCGCACCACTAAAAGCTGTAGCGCAACTCCAGCAACTCCAGGTCCCCTAGCTCACTACTGCATCGCTAGATACGGCATGGGAGGCACCCCGAAGCTCCTCCCTTCCCATTGGGTGCGCATCCTACTCCCCACCAAACTGCGCCGTCACGTCACGCGATCCATCCGACCCAGCTCCCAAGCCTCATGGACTTGTATGATGCAAGACACGTCCCATAGGAAAGACAGCATGGTATGACGACGTACCTTCTGAATGCTCAAGTGGATGAAGAACCGCGGGTACCCGGAGACCTGCGCATCGACCACCCGCTTGTTGCCCTCCTCGTAGTCCACGTTGTCCCTCCAGGTCGGCAGAGAGACCGAGATGGCGTGCGCCGTGAAAGGTGGGACGGGCAGGCCCATTGCGACCTGCTGGTCATTCTTCGTGTACGTCGCCGTCAGACTCATCTTGGGGTATAGAGCGGTTGGAGGAAGAAGAGGGAGAGTGTACGCGAGAGACCTCGCTTCTAGGATCGTGGTAATGGACAAGTTTTACAGGTGCGGCCGCCGACTGCATCATCATGGTGTCAGTTGTGTCGAGGAGCGAGTCAAATTCAGCGATCTTATCTTTGGGTCAGTATACCCAGGATCTAATCTTATCTCACTCATCTGGGAGATACTACTTACATGACTATGAACACGTCGTCAATAATCGAGTACTGCACGGATACACTCCCGGTTGCCAGTTTGCAAACGGAATGCGAACTACTTAACCACAAGAAACACTTCAATGCACTCATCGAGCTCCCGCCGCAGTCAATGTCCACCTTGTGGCTGTGTAATATCCACGTGTTCTCACCCGCCGTCGGGAATTACCGTTCTCATATCGCGGCGCCCGGTTGGCTCTTTTTCTCCTCTTGTCCTCTTCCAACATCTCCTTCCCCGAACGTACAGGATGTCATTTTGACACACCGAACAGTCTATGGTATCGATCGGGAGGAACCCTCGCGTCGCGCTGGGGATCGCAAGAATCCTGGGTTTGAAGTTCTGCTAGATGTGGTGGAGTGGATGAGACGCAGCACTGGCTAGCACTGGTTGTCCGAAGAAAGGTGCGTCTCAAGTCTTGATCCATTGGGGAGAGCGATACATCGGGAATACAGAGGTAGAGTATCAACACGAAAATATCTTCGTTCATCGTGTTACGATCCACTTGTGGGGTAAGGTCCCGCATCAGAGTGACGAGCGGGACGAGGGTGTATGTCGCAGTGCAAGTAACATTGGCCGTCGAAACCTGTGGGACCCTTCTGAAAGCGATCATCTGCGTCCAGAGCTTCAATGTCTCGTCCCCGTCTGCTAGCTAACGTTAACGGTCAGGAAGCGCACATTCGACCAGTGACGCGGCGTCGAGTTCGCACGGATGCGACTTCAATCACCGTGTCCAAAATCTTGATTACGCCTCGCGATTGCCACTATGCCAGCACTTGTCACCTGCTCATCACATCCTGGATGCTACCAACCGTGATCAATATTCACGAAATAACGTGCGTTTCCATCCTTCTGCAACGGAATTGAACTCGTCAGCCTTAGAGTCGCGCGTGGCCTCCATTATATGGTGCGTACGCCAAGCGTTACCAGCATGCGGTTGCATTCCTAACCTTCCTTTTCTGACAATGGGGCAGTCCTGTCCAATTTCAGTGACCTTGGACTTAAAACGCGATGAGGTAAGCCTCTGTCGGCCGCCTAGCAGCTATATAAGTACAGTGTGAAGTGTGCGGTCATACGCCGACGCCGACAGTGCTCTCTCACATAGTGGTGGCTACGCGGCGGTTGTGGTTTGATGCTCTCAGCATCGCCAAAGGCGCTTTCGGCAGCCAACGCTCGCGTCGCAGGAGCATGGACGTATGTCCAGTACCCCATTCCTTCACGAGGCCGCAGAAGTTGTCACAGGCTGACGTTAGATCGTCTCAGGGTAGACAAGTCAGACCAGCGAAGATCATCCAGTGGCACCTAGCAACACCGTCCAAGTAACTCGGCTCCCACCCCTCTACCGCCGCGCTCGTTCTGCGCCACTGAGGCCCTATAGGGAAGGCTTAGCCTAGGACTGAGAAGCTACGACCTATTCTAGTCGCGCCCACGGCTTCACAACTCTTCACGCCTGACCTCATGTTCGACCCTGCTGGCCACAACCCGACATCCAGAGCCTCGTTGTGGCAGGCCTGTACCGCAGCGCTCTATCTTGACGCTGTCTCTTATACCTGACCCTGCTGAAACGTCTGTGCGACCTTCACAACGTTCAGTCCCCCTCTACCCCTCGGTCCTCACACCCTGGCTCGACGACACTACTCGTGCAGTCTCCCCCCTCAGGAATCAACGCTAGAAGAGACAAGGAACGTGTTTGCCGATGTGGGTCCACCGCTCCCGCCTGTCGAAGCGGAAATCGCGACCGGGCACTAGCTCAGTTTGGCCTGCCTTGTACTTCTCCCGCCCCCGGAGTGACGGTTGATCTATGCAGTCATTCACGGTCGTATGGGCAGTCAATGGTGAGTGCAATGCTTGTCGGACGGTTTCTGTCGGTTTGACTGCTCTGTACCCCTTCATTCATTTCCAAAGCTCAGCGCTACGGTCGCAGTGCATGCATCCTTCGTGTATTGAGGTGCTCATATGTCGCGGAATCCGTGCACAACGTTCGCTCTCGACAATCAGGGCGCCTATGCGCCTCCGAGCCTCGTGCATGGGACAGTGCGCCCACAGTGCGCCTCGTTCCCCTCCTCCGTGCTTCCTCGTTGCAACCTTAGGGTCGCGCTCAGAGTGATAGCTGATCGTTCCTCTCACAAACAGGGTTTCTTTATTCTCTGCGGGCAAACCATATAACGGCTGGCTCCCACCCATTTGCTCTCTTTCTGCCCCCAGGACCTCCTGCTCTGTGCGACTACGTTGTCCATCCCGTCGTCTTTGACACCCCTCTTGCACGCTGTGGGCTCGAGCTTGGCAGCCTTGCGGTGGTGGTCTCCCCGAAGCTGTCAAACGTCGCGCCTCGCCCAGCACGGTCAATGATGTTCTCACTCTACTACCTCCGAGCGCCGTCTTCGCGAAGCGGCCCCTCCACCCGACAATGTGCCTCGTTCGGCCATCTTCTTCCCGCATTCATTTCGCAGTGCACCCGGCATCGTCTTCTCCCCGTACTCAAATCAGGACTTTCGACTTTTGCCCCAGACGAAGCGGACGAGGCGGCGCGAGGTGGACCATGGTCCGAAGGTGAGTATCGTACGTCATCCCACGCTCGCTGACAACATGCCCTCTCTCGAATCCTGCCTCCCCTCCGCCTTTTCCCCACACTTGCCTATTTCCGTAGGCGGGCTACCGGCCGTTACGGAACACGTGTTGAAGGCTGTGGGACGAGCGCACGTAGACGCACATGTTATACGCTTGTTGGGCAGACATCCCGAACACATCGAACGCCACAAAGGTGTGTCTCTTGACGTCTTGACCGCCGGCGGAGGATCGCTCACCGTCATACTACAGGCGCGTTATGTCGTAATGAGACCTGCACCCCTCTGTGTCGACTTACCACCGTATCCGATTTGCTTTCTCGACGATGCCTCTTGTGCGCGTGCGCACGATGTGCAGCCGCGATATGGTCTTCGCACTTCTCATCCGTCTTTGAATGCAGGGAATCTCGGGGCATGCGCCTGAATGCTCCTGGCTGCTGGGCCATGGGACTCAGGACGTCCACGAGGCTCCTCAGTTTTCCCGCATCTCTCTATTCCCGCAGGCGTCCACCATGCATAGAACAAGGGAGCCGGGCACGCTCCCATCGACGTCGAGTTCTAGGCGCGAGCTACGCTCTCCGCTCCTCATCTCCGCCCTCGTACACTCCGCGATACACGTCCTGACGACGGGTCACGGCACGGCCGGGCGCCCTCCAGACTCCAGAGTCCGACGAACCGTCCAATCCCTTGTGCACTGTGCACTGTGCGCGAGCCCCAACCCACGGCCTTGTATTCCCCGCGTCGGCTGACGGCTGAATGCTGATGGAAAGATATGTTCTCAGTCCAGTCCTGCGCGCCCGCCGTGCTGACATAAATCCCAACCTTAATAGCTTATGGCAATCATTGCGCGCATACGGGTGTGGGTGCGGGTGCGGGTACGGGTGCGGAGGCATCCGGATTCCGGACTTGCACCGTGCACTCGCCGGCGTACTCTTGTGCCGTGGTCCCTCAATCAAGCCTCCGCAGCCCCGCGGTCTCGGGGCCTCGACTTCGACCCAGGAACCAGGCGCACCAAATGCGCTCTGGGTTACGTCGCAGCGGGCTTCCTGAGCGCATGGTCCGCGCCAGAAATGGGGTGCAAACGCAAGTCTTTTGGCGAGCGAAGACGCGCTCACGAGACTGCGAACCGGGAACGTACGTATATGTCTATTTCGATTTCGTCATCCGTGAGTAGGCGGGTGGGACTAACGGGCAGGTAGGTAATGCGCGAGAACAGGGAACAGAGGTAAGTAATCACAGGAATAAAGTGAAGATATCCGGGGACGCGGAAAATAACCTAGTGGAATGTAGGAGACGGCGGGACAAGTGGGTGTAACGGCCAATGGTCCTCCAGACTGGTGGGTGCTGCGAAACGTTGGGTAACTACTACTGATACTTATCTTCCATCCTCCCAGAGCCGCCGGGCGCCGCCTGGGGCGCCCGGGAATAATCGATACAGTGCGACGCGTCGCCGGGTAGTGATACAATGGTACAGAGGCGAGAGACGGTGATCAAAGCGATAAACCAAGATGACGGACGAAGACCTCACCTGGGGAGGGCAAGGCCGAGAAGATATCTGCGATCGGAGAGCGGGGATGAGATAGCAATAAACAAAATAACGAGTGGTAAGTGAGAGAGCGAGGGGAGAAAGGGAGAAGAGCGTTCTAAATCGCGAACGCGGGCGCGGACGCCATGTACGTCGGGGCAAATGCGGCGTCGTCCACGGGATCCAGCGCCGACCGCCCGTAGAAGCTCGCGAAGTCGCCTTTCGGCGGGACGCCTCCGAAGTCCTGGGTTCCGTACCCTATGTCAATGCCCGTGGGTGCGCAGAAGGCGGGGACGCCTGACGGATAGAGTTGCGTCTCATGCTGGTGGTGGTGCTGAGGTAAGAATTCCGCGGACGGATCGTACCCGCCGTTGTTGCTGAGGTAGCTGTCCAGGATCGAGCTCGGATCGCAGGGGGTGTGCACCGAAGAGTACATCTGCGGTGTGCCGGGGATGCTCGAGAGGGGCGAGGACGACGCCGTCCAGTTGCAGTTGTCCATGAACGACGTGTCGATCGTGAGATTGAACATCTCGGGCGCGGAAACGCACGACTCCTGCGAATCCTGTGAGTATGCGTCGAAGACGCCCTGCTGATCGAGGGGATCGCAAGCCTGGTAAGCCATTGCCGAGGTCGCGCTGTTGTCGAAAGAGAATGTGCTGAAATCCTGCAGAAGTTCGTCAACAAGGGCGCACCGGACAAGGGCGGCGCTAAACTCACAAAGGAATGATTTGTGGAAGCGAGCGAGTAGGACGGGGTGGGAACATATGGCGACGAAGGTGAGCTGTAGTAATCGCTCTCGGTGTCCGCTTCCGATGGTGGCGAGGGCTCGGGAGTCGAACACTCGTACGCCGGCGTGCGAGGGACCTCGGGCTGCGAACTCGACGAGCGGTTGGCCTTGCGCTTCGAGGGCGTCGAGGGCTCGGGACTGAGGAAGGGCGGATTCGAGTGCTCGGTGTCGGGCACGGGCGCGGACGACGAGCGTCGGTAGTGCCGCGCGGTTATCGGTGCCTCGAACCTGGTGACGACCTCGGGGACGTGGTGGCGGTCGAACTCCTGGATCGCGGCGTCGAGCTCCGTGCCCTTCTTGCCCTCTATAAGCAGCTGCGCTATCTTCGCGCAGCGCTTTAGATCCTTCGGCTCTACCTCTCTCACTTTCCGTTTCTCCGTCGTCGGGCCCTTTCCCTTGGTGTGCAAGGGGCGGAACGCGTACTGGGGGAACTTGCGCTTGTGTTCTTCGAGCGCGGCCTTGGCCTTGGCGTGCCAGACCTGCCGCTCCTCGCTGGGGAGGTTCTGCCAGGTGAGTCCGATGATCTTGGACAGCGTGCTGTGGTTGGTCTCGACCTCGGAGGAGACGTGCTGGTTTTTGATGAAGGACGAGCGGAAGAGGATGAAGGCGTTCGGCGGGCGGGGGATGTGGTTCTCGGGCTTCTTCTTCGCGTGCGCGGCGCGGCGCGTGGTCGCGTCGGCGTTGGCGGGGAAGAGCAGCGCCTCTCCCGAGAGATCCGCGGGCGGGCTGGGAGGATCGGTGAACGTGCCAGGGGTGAGGGTCGGGGCGAACGCGAAGCTCGCGGCGGACATGTCGACTGGCGTGGTGGCTGCCAGTTGAACATCTGCGCGGTCGGTCTATCAGCCACGCTCGCGCGCTGGGGATGATGGAGGACGTACCGTGGGCCGCGGTGCGCTTTGAGAGGCGGACGCGTTCGGGAGGCATGGCAGAAGACCGAAAGTGGCAAGAAACCCAGGATGCAGCAGCGGGCGGAGAGGGGAGTGACTCGAGAGCCGGGGACGTGATGCAGAGGAGGGGTGTCGCAAATGGAGAACCGGTGGGAGATTACATACATCTTATAGCGGCCGCACAGACGGGGGTGCGAAAGACCTCCAACTCCGAAGTCGTGGCGTTACGGGCTCTCGACACTTACCCGAAGCGGCGGTCACAGGGATTCTTGCCAATTCATGCAGCGTTTCTGGCACGATAAGCCCGCACGCGAAAGGCAGCATTGATCCAGCACAAGGGACAAACCTTGCCATCCAGGTCACGGTCCTTCTGCCTGCCGCTCGCCCGCCTGATTTTACTCGTCTCATTACGTCTCCGCCCACGCCCACGTCTGCGCCGCGAGAGCGCACGACACACCGCCAACCGTGCTCGACAGCTCGGACGTCCTCCGCCAGTCGTCCCGCCACGCTCGAGCGGAAGCATACGCTGGGGAGTCACGATCGAGATGCGGATGGGATGGCGGGCCCAATGTTGCGCAACCCACCATGCTTCATTGAGGAATTGTTGTACTGCGCTCTGTTCCCATCGAACAAGCGCTGCCTCCCAAGGTCTTGCACGTAGCGATGACAATCCAGGGCCTGCGTTCCCCTTGCAAGCTGCCTTGTAAGTTGTGCGTTCAGTGTGCATCGCCGTTGGCGATCGTATGTTTTGATGTCCTCCTCGCCGCCAGTCTAACGCCACATCTGGGATCGATTGGCTTGGTGAGATGCCCATGCCTGGCGAGATCCCCGACGGTAGCAAATACCTACCATCAGATTTGCCCCGATCCTACAGTCCCTGGCTAATGCCACCACCTCTGCTACCCCTCGCCGGGGGGTCTGAACGACCGCACAGCGCACTGGCACAACGATTTCCGCTCGCGGTTGCGCTCACGTTTGTCTGTACGGCATTGTTTTTCGTCACCAGCGTCTTGCATCGCGGAAGTATTTGGAGATCAAACATCACGGAGTGCGCCCAGAAATCCTCGTCCGAGCTCTGATGATGCCAAAGAATCCCAACCGTATTCGACATCGGTCGTCTGGTCGTCCTGCACCTCCGTCATCTCATATAAACCTCAGACTCTGTGGGCGCCGCCATCACGGCTTCTAGCCGTCTTCGCTGCCACTACGCACCACCGCGGCCCACTTATCCAAGGCAAATCGATTCCTAAAACGACAAGTGGACGGACGTGGGTACCTGGCGCGCCAATCTGGGAACTCGCACACGCAGGCGCCCATGCTGCTTCGAAGATCACGGAGCCCTTCGCTGACCACGGCGCCCCACGGTCTCCCTTCCCTCAGGAAGGACAACCCGTTGCTAGTCTGCGCGGCTTCGTACGTGCCTGCAGGACTAACACGTACCTCCTGCCACATACGGGCGGGAGGCCCGAACAGTGAACACGCATTAAATCACGCCGTATGCCCTCTGCTCCCAGGCAATCGGCATGACAATCACGACCAGCATTACCCGTGTCGTAGCGGCCATTCCAGATAGATGGAGGCACCCACAGAGCTGCATGGACGTGCACATGAGGGCGGCAAGCAAGTGTTCTTCGCTCCTGATGCCCGTGATCGCCCACGGAATTTCTGCGCGGGCCATGCGATGGCCGTGGAGTCCCCTCCGCCGTATCGTCGCCTCTTGACGCGTTTAGAAAGAGCCCGGAGTCTTCTCGAGCCGCTGGGGACGTTAGCAACGTTAGCGTTGCGCCCTAGCATGGGGACGGGCACGACGATTGCAGGCAGCGTTGTTTGGCTGCGAAGGAGCTGCGCGCCAGGGCTAAACCCAGAATGTCAGCTGTGCAGTGCCTACTCCCATCGCCACGGACGCAGTTGAATGAGTGCAAAGCCAACGCCAGCGGCCAGTGCTCCTCCGCGTGCGCGTGATAGCAATTCTAGCACGCCTTCCCTCCCGTGCGTCCTTCGCCCCATCCTTCTCCTTCCGCGTGCGCAACGAGCTCGGAGATGGGCCCCGATAACTGCCGGCATTCAGCTTCCCGCGATCTGCGAGTCGTCCCGAATTGCAGGGCTTCGCTCCCTTTGCCGACGTATCTTTGCGCCAGCCATGTTCTCTGCATGGTCGATGACGAGCCCCAGCACACGCGCGGACGGGAGGGACATGACGACGGAGGTGCTTCATTGCCTTTCTCAGCGGGGTCGCCCCGTGCACGCCGCAACGTGGCCTCTGCCCTCTGCACGTGTACGGAGCTGATGACCGTCCGGCGGGGCTCCCGCAGGTTCACACCGCCCCGCCCCGCCTGCAGGCAGCCCGACGTTGGTTTTTGGAACGATAAGCACCGCAAAATAAAACCGGACGGGGACAAGGACTTACCTCGCCTTGATGCCCAGCCTGAGTTGTGCCCTCAATCGTTATTCAACTCTTCACGCATCTGATCTTGTCCTCGCAGCTGGAGGCGGGCCGGGAGGCGTATCCATCCGCCGCCATAGTTCTGTGGAAGTGCCATAGCCTCCAGGGCCTGGGCTGCGGATCATGCGGGAGGCGTTGTTGTATTAAATTGGCGAGGACGCGACTGCACTTTGCATATGGCGCAGGATGGCAATGGTGTACGCCTCTGCCCCTTCACGTCGCGGAGATGAACGCCTCTGGTGGTATTTATCAGCCGCAAATCAAGCCCTAGCAATCGAGGGCGGTGGCGACAGTGAGCACTCACCTGGGATGATTATTGGACGGGCGCAAAGCGCGAAGATGAGGGCCTCGGCCTGCACGAGGCAGGTCTCAAACAAAGTTGCCCCGAGGTCCTTGCCGTCCGCACGGTGCGCGTCGATCGTGTCCAAGGCGGATGCGGAGGACGTCTCACCGGCTGCTGCTAGAAGCGTGCAGGGTGCGGGAGATGAACGTGAGAAAGATGGAGTACAAGGTCAGTCTGGCTGGGTCTGACGCGACTCCGAGAGTCGTGTGGTTAGCCCCAGATCGGCGGGTGAGATGCGTATGCGCTCGCCATGCGTTCCCGCGTTCCTGCTGCCGGGTGTTCAGCTCGCGTATCGTGCAGAACACCGGAAGAACTGGACACGAGCGCACCACTACCGACCCTCTGCGTTCAGCATCAGACACCTCGTCCGCCCATATCCGCCCGGCACATCCTGGCCCTCCAGAAACAGCTAGACTGGAGTTGTCTGTGTCGCTGTTTGGTAGGAATCTGGGGCGCGAATCTTGCGACGCGCTTCAGGGCAGAACCAGGCTTAGTTGCACAGCTCATGATCCGGGATAAGAGAAGCCAACATCGTACCTGCGGGCGCGGTTGCGACGCAGTCCGTCGCACTCTGAACCTTGTCAGACAAGGCACGTTGGCAACCGAGCGACAAGAAGTAAGGGACGCGCAGATGTAACCTAAAGGAGATGGAATAGTCGATGTAAGCCTGCGTTCGTTTCGGTGTGCGTCGAAGGTTTCAAAGCTGGGCCAGTCGGATCCTCGGCGACCATATGGCGCAGACGTCTATGAGCAGTCAGCCAAACAACGGCAGCATGACTACGAGGAGCGAGATAAGGTGGACCATATCTCATGCCGTTCGTCTCTCCATTCTTCGCCTAAGCTGAACGGTGGCGCGAACGTTCGTGTAGAAGGGAGCGCTGGACGACCTTGTATTCAAAAGAGGACGTGGACCACATTTCAGCGTACTCATCGATGACTCGAGCAGAACACCTCGAGCATAAGGTCGTCCAGCGGCGGATATGGCTCGTTCGATAGCGTTCCATCGTAGCCTAAGAATGGTATGTGTAAAGGGGCACCACGAAGCCTGCAGTTGTAGCTCGGCTCGCAGCGTGAGTAGGGTTCAGCACATATGACGCAACATTAGGACGCTCCGCCGATCTCCCTTAGACGAAGGACGCACCTATGTGCCCGACTAGACAAGGACAACCTGTGAGCAGATCGTCGTGGAGATCACGGTGACATCATTGTAGTCAAGCGTCCAAGAAGGGTTCCCAATCGTGAAGTTACGTGCACATAACAACACACTCCCCTGTGGCAATACTTGGTGTTCTCAGAGAGTATTCATATGCTTGATATATGCGAACTCACTTATTATCCGACCGAGGTCACTCGCTCCGTTGAACCCTAGCACACGTCCGTGACCGACCTGTAGCAAATCGGTTATATTTACTGAACATTGTTACTTGTACGATCGGTGTTGAGCAAATTTTGAGTACGACGCACCAGAACGACCGCATCCGCCTCGATTTCCACGAGCATCTCCGACGAGACAAACCGTGCGCCCACAATCATCGTCGCCGCCGGACCCACACCGCCCAGAGCATCCCTTAATGCATCCCCCACCCTGCCCGTGTCCTCATCCTTCGCGACGAACATCCTCACACGCACAATGTCCGACTTCGTGCCACCGAGCGCCGTCACAGCGCGCACAATTTCGTCGAATGTCGCCTTGGCTTGGTCATACGCTGACCCGGGATGGCGCAGCTCGCCGGAGTCGGGGTCGAGGGATGTTGTGCCCGAGACGAAGATGAAGGGTCCCTTCCGAACCGCTCTTGAGTATCCGAACTGCTTCTCGTATGGGTTGTTCGTGCGGAATTGTTGCATGTTGGACGAGAGGGTGACGGAGCGGGAGATGGGCACGACAACCAGGCGAGGGTAGGCACGTACCTTACTTGGCGTCCATGTTTTGGCATGACTCGACCACAGATACATGGTCTACATATGCCAGCCTCGATGACTCCGATAGAGCTCACTCTGGCAGGCGTAGCAGAGGGCACGAGGAGAAATCAATGTTGTTGCATGGTGATGGTAGGGAACAGAGCAAGAACAGAGCTTGCGAGCGGCGGTGCACCGCCGAGCGGACCCCAACGACGTCATCTGGACCGTCTGCGATGCTCCCGACGACGACGAAGTGCTGCTCGTCGTCGGCGACAACGTCGAGCGCATACACGCAGTGCCATGACCTTCATCTGCTGTTCGGACCGATGCGTCTATAGCTGTCTACAGCAACCGCCCCCAGCGCTCCAGTCACGAAAGCTGCGCCTCGTGTCCGGATAGCTCAGGCTCCTCGTCTTTATCCTCGTCCATCTCGACCTCCTCGCCATCGTCATGGGCGACTTCCACGACATGCCGCCCCTCGTCGACAGCCACGGCTCGATGCCGACCATGATGGGCCACGCGAACGCATTCGCGTCCTGGGACTCCCTCCGCACGCCTGGCGTCGCACCGCCCCAGTCCTTCAGCCCCGGACCAGGCTTCCTGGGGCCCTCAACATGGCCCGGATACGACTCGCAGGGGAGCACACCGATGTCGTGGGGCTCGTCGCCCATGATGTCTACTCCGATGCTCGCTGCGCCCGCCATGGCCGTCATGCCCAACATGCAGTCTGGCTTCCCCGGCGTCAGCCCAGGTACTGGCTGGCCGCGTCCGCTCGCTACCCAGGAGGAGATCGACAGGAGTCCGCCGTCAGCTTGGGACAGTGCGATAGACGACGGGTATGAGCGACGACAGTTCGCTCCCCGTGGTAACACCCCCAACCTCTCGCGGAGTGTGTCCCTCTCCTCCAGTCCCTCATCCGCCTCCTTGTCCAGTCGTTCGCCATCGCGCAAGACGTCCTTACGTGGAAACGCTGCTGAGGCCATGAAGCGTCCTCCCAGGGAATGGCGGACAGACTTCAGCTTGTCGGGAGCCGGCTTCCTCAGCGGTCTACTAGGGAACCGGGCACGATCGAAGTCCTTCGGAGGCATCGGCGGTGCGCGATCGTGCTTCTGCCGGCCATGCTTCTCCATACTGATATTTGTATCCACTGCACAGTACAGGAGAAGGTCGTCCTGCATCCCTACATCCGGTACAACGCGTCGAAGCCGCCCATGTACCTCGACCTCCGCGAGTCGCCCACCTCAGTCAACTTCCGCGCCCTCAGGGACCGCGCGCTGAACAACTGGGACCTCATGCGCTTCGTCTGCGAGCCCCCGCTCCCGACGATGCGTCTCTACCACGAGCGGCTGCCGTGGTACATCGACGTCGAGGCGCAGAACCCGTCCGGGGTGACGCTGTACGAGCTCTTCGCCGCGATCCACTACTGCATGTGGACGCAGATCAAGAATGCGGACTACTATAACGTCGAGATGACCGCCGAGGCTCGCGCGCACGTCGCGGAGGCGTGGGCCGGACGCTGTCGCTCTGACGAGGAGCGCAGCCAGGGCATCCGCCGTGTCGACTACCTCATGGGCCGTGTCATCATGGAGGGCATTCAGAAGGGCAAGGAGGGCATGTTTGAGATCAAGACTCGCAAGCCGGGTCCAAACTAGCTGTCCCGCGATTGTTCGTCAGTCTCTCGTTCCGTTCCGTTTTGTTTCGTTCCACTGAGTCCGTCGCGCGCTGTCATCTTGAGTCCTCGCCTGGGGCAGGGAGCAGAACCGTAGAAGTCTGTAAGTCAACCCGATCATTGCATGCATTATTTATTCCTGTAGTTAGCCTCATCTCTGTACATTCCGTCCATCATCCATCTCATCTGCTCTGTACGATTTCTCGCTATGCTCTTGTCACTTGGGACGATCGATCTTCGGTAGCATATACCACACGCATCTCACTTGTACCATCACTCTTCCGCAATGCAAATACATACATTATCGCGCGCTGCAGTGGAGGTGAAACCCCAATATGATAGCGATGAGAACATTGGACAACAAGAACTACTCCAGCCCACGTCGGATACCCTCGAACACCCTCCCGCCCGCGCCCATGAAGACACCACCAAGCAGCCTCCCAACCTTCTTCCACTCCTTCCCGAACCCATGGCGATGGTGCCCGTTCGCTCCAGGCATGCCTCCGTTGAGTCCATACACGGCCATCGCCACACCCAGCACGAGCACCGCGCCCGCGACCATCGTCTTCCGCTGAACAACGATGTCCGTAAGCCGCCGCGGTTTGCGCAGCTTCCGCCTCCGCCGCTCCTCCTTCTCTTTCTCCCGGTGCCGCCTCTCCTTCTCGCCCTCGCCGACGTCCGCCTCCTCCCGCTCGACGTAGGGCAGGACGATGAGCTCGGGGCGGGTCACCATGAACTCCGCCTCGTCGTCGTTAGGGAGCTCGGAGGCGCGCTCAGACCAGGTGAGCATCGCGCTCTGCGGGCCCATGATGGACGTGAGCGCGATGCCGGGATGGCTGGGCGGGTACAGCGTAAAAAGCTCGTCTGCATGCCGGAGGAGGGCCGTCACCGAGAGGCGAGCGCGTTGCGGACGAGGTTCGTGCTCCAGTGGTTCGGGAGAGGCTGTCCGGGGTGCGCGCTTTTCATCCTCGGTCTCAGCTTCAGGAAGTGACGGTTGCGACGGCTCCCCCTTGACATCGACAGTCGTATCTGGCGGTGACGTTGAATCGACGGAGCGCGCATCGAAGTCTTCCGCTTCAGCCTCGCCAGGCGGAGGAGCGTCATCAGAAGCTGGTGCGTCGATAATGGGTTCTGCGGCCCCGACCGCAGAAGCGTCTTCGGGCTGTGAGCCTTCTTCAGGGTCCTCCGCGATGCCCTGAGCATCAGCAGCTTCTGAACCAGGCGGGGGATCTGCGGTGGCGGCATTGGCAGGAGATCCTCCTTCGGGTATAGTGGATGCGGGGTCTTCTGTCTTGACCGGATATGCAGGGTCGTCGGACTCCTCCGTCTTGGGCGTTACGGCGGGCTCATCGCCTTCCTCGTACAAGGTCGGGAGGGCAGTGAGTAGCGAGTGCATCATGCCCTCTTCTCCTTCCTCCTCAAGCACCCGAACCTCCTCACGACGCGCGAGCGTCAGCTGGACAGCGATAGCACGTCAGCATACACCTCACTGACCAGGACGATAACAATAGCACTTACCGCGGCAGCGAGGTATACGACAGCTATTGGCGGCCGAGTGAGTAGGTAGTCAAAGATGTGTTGGATGAGGGGCAGTGTCGGGACGTCATGAGAGAAGAGCGTGAGCAGATTAGAGAGAGCGAAATAGGGTAACGGGGCCGTGCTTCGTGTGCGATTCAGATCGCAAACTCTGAGGATCGAACTTCAACGAGAGCGTACCTGTCAATAGTCGCAGCGAAGTTCTCGTCCGCGAGGTGCAATAATTTCTTCAGAACTCTGTGTGCACGAACGTCAGCTCGGTCGGTAAGGGATCGAGCGCGGACATACCGTAATAGTCCAACTACCGGGTCGAGGTTCGCGCCCATGGAATCTCGGACGCGATGGAGGCTCAGCTTCTCCGTTACGGGTAGATGGAGCTCCTTGGGTAGAGTCAGGAAGATGACCGAGACAATGTCATGGTAGCCCTACCGAGCGAACCGTTCGTGATTGCGCACACGAGGAGTAGACGAAGCACATCATACCTGGAAGTAGTGTAGTCGGGGTCTACGTCGAAAGACGGAGACAATCAAACGGTTCAATGCCGTTTGTAACTTCTCTCGACTGCTCACGCCCTCTGTCGGGTCGACTGGATGAGCCGCCTCCCGTGTGGCACTGAGAGGAGGTGTTCACCTACTGGATACAAGACAAACGAGCGGTCTGTGTCCAGCCCAATCTGGCGTTCGTCCGCGTGTGGATTCTCCTCCGGAACGGACTCTTGCAACGCCTGCTCGAGGGTGGTGTCCGACCATACAGAGTCGTCTGTGGCTTCGTGTTTGTCCTGAACTTGCCGGGGGTCTACATGAACAAGCTGTGGCCTGGGCATGTTCATGCTTGTGCACAAAGCGTGAACACGTCGACTCACCATATCCGCACCCGTTCCTCTCCAAACCCGTACGGCTGAAGGCTCAATGTCCTGAGTGCTTGCCAGTCGAGGACTTCCGGTCTCTGAGGCGCGCCATCTTCCATTCAAGCTTTATGATTACAGCCAGAGCTTGAAGCAATCGCTGCCAAGAGCCGAGTTCGAGGATGAGAGCAGTAAGAAGGCAAGTATAAAGGTCTGAGGCAAGTCGGAGGTCCGGGGCAAGACGCGACGGTCGTTGGCGGTGACGGCATGCGGCCGCTGGCGCTCAGCATGCACTTTAGATTAGATAAGATTGAGCAGGGCATCAGTCCTCTGGCTGCCCCGATCTCCTTGACACTTGTGTTCAAACCACAACGTCGATCTGAACTCACGTTCATCTCAACCAACTAACCGCTTGCACCTTCAGATCATAGCAGCTCGACACCTCTCATAATCATCGCGACGGTACGACTGCTTACTACAGACGCTCACGGAGGCTGTACCGAACCGCGAACGCGTGTGTGGCACGAAGGCGTCAGCACCTGCTTTCGGACGATGACCACAACCTACCGCGAACACGGATAAGATCACAGCGGTCGTGAGTAAATACCCAGGCCTGAGGATAGAAGAATACACCACGCACAGGTAATGTCCCTGCCATCCTTTCTCCCGTCCCACCACCTCCATCCCCACTACCACAAGCCACTGCATCTGCCCCCTTCCCCTGCTTGCGGGGCCAGCCCCCCTCCGGATCGACCGCCGCTGGTGCTGCTTGACCCGAACGCTGACATCCATGCGTCCGAGCCAGAGATCGCCCACGATGCATGCACCGCGAAGGAAGTCTTGCCAGGCCCTCCTCCCGGACGGCGAGACGCCCTGCAGCGCAACGTTCCGGGGGTGGGGCAAGTACTGCACCCCGCACCTCGAGGAGTGCGCACGGCTCTCCGGCCAGTACAAGGACGCCGCTGCGCGTGTGGAGCGGCTGCGCAGAACCGGGGAGCTGTCCGAGAAGCAGGTCCGTGCGATCTCGACCGCCTCCTTGGTCGATAGGGCCATCGGCAAGGTGCGCCAGTATTTGGATGCGCTCAATGAGGAGGATAGGGCGAGGCGTGCTCTGTTGGGACGGTTTCCGGCCGAAAGTAGGTGCTGTGTTGCAGGGCTGATCCTGTGTGTGCGATTTGAGCTTTTCGTGCTTACAGGGGATGAGCGGCATGAGCAACGGCTGACGATCATTGAAGAGAGAAAGGCGGCCTGTAGTCCGTTGATAGCGCAGCTTCAGCAGCACCGAGAGGAGATCGTGGCCAATACGCAGCAGAGGCGGGAACGATGCAGGGATACTAGCCAAGGCGACCCAGAGCGGCAGCCGCTTCTTGACCGTCAGCGACGTTCCCGGCCAGTATGGATCATATTGTGTGTGTTATTGGTAAGCACGCATAACAAGCTCGGAGTACACTTGAGTCGGAACGGATTCGCTGACACCAGGCCAGCTTGTTGTGGTGCCCACCGCCTTTATGGTCGTCGTGCTGCCGAGCATTGGCCGATAACTGGTTTGGACATCGCTCGTAAGTTCCAATTGTTGACATATTGACCTCACTGATTTAGCGTGTTTTAGGTGGCACTGATATGTTGTACTTTCTCCTTGTGGGTCACTTCGGACTTTTTGGACAGGACGCTCTCGTTATACCAACACCGCTCAGTCTGGTACATAACACCACTTTACCTCGTTGTACATGTACGGTCATCGTTCTCTCTACCAATGTATTATCATGTCGTTGCACAGACCCGTTCGACCTCGAAGCTCGAAGACTCCGACTACGATACGGTTTACCGAGTGCATGCGCGCTTAGCCACACTTCGGCACTTCCCGAGGTGCGTGTATATATACAGTTCTACACATTCCTTTGCTAACGAGCGCATGTGCCAGGGCCAAGTACCGCCAAAACCTAATAACGACCACGAGGCTGCGCGTGTTGTCCTACACGCAACAGCACCATATATCCTCCTCATGCCTCCTCTCTGTCCTGCTGCTACTGAACCCTCTCAGACTTGACTCGTACCACCGCCATGCCTCGGGATACTACGGAATCAGAGCGCTGCAAGGCTCTCTCGGCGGACGGAAGAACGCCCTGCAGGATCATACTCCCGAAGGGCGAGCGTCACAAGGGCCGACGGTTCTGCCCCGCGCACTACGAGGAGTACAAGCAGGCCACAGCTGCGTACAAGAAAGTCTCCGCACGCACTGAGAAGCAGAAGCATACGAGTGTTTTCTTGGGAGAACAACTGACAGTGGGCACTTTGAGGACAACGGCTCTCGTCGATTCCGCAGTCTTGGTGGTAGAGGCGTGGCAGAGCGCAATCACAGAGGAGATACAGCTTCGCGAGGATCAGCATAAACGCTTCTTTCCTCATGACGGTGCGTGGTCTTGACGTTCTTGACATCGACGTCTGTGCTGAGCGAGCGCAGAGGACGAGGGGCATAGGATGTGGCTGCACGGTCTTGCGGCGGACCGCATCAAGGCCAAAGACCTGCTTCTGCTCCTCCTGAATCTCCGGAGACAAATCCTGCTGGCGGAGCATGCAAGTTCGCGCTTACCCATCCGTGCGCCCGCAGCCGCGCCCGCAGCCATCCCCGCGCCATCCCCGATAGTGCCCGCCCGGCCGATGGTTCCTGCCGTGACTTCGGAGGCTCGCCAGCAGCGCGTCAGACTGCTTCAACCCCCAAGTCTGCATCCCCCTGCGCACTACGATGCATGCAACCATGGCCGGGGCGCAATCGTGGATGTGGAGAGACAGCAGTTGCCTGGATCGGATGAGGGCGTTACTTGCGCGGACGTCTGCCTCAGTGGAGTGGTGAGTTCGAGCAGTCCGCCCGAAACTCAAGCAGGAAGCTGACAAGTCGATAACTCAGTGCCTGGTCGTGTTCCTTCTTCTCGTCTGTCTACTTTGGCAGGCTATAGCTCAGTGGAACGGCGGTGAGTTTACCATAAACCGCGCATTGAGCGACACGCCATCTGACCAAGTACCTGAATCAGTCTAGTCTCAGTGACAATATCGTCGAAGTTCTCGTTCCAAGCCGATTCTGCATTGATTGCAGAAATCCATTCCAACTATGTTATTTTGTTGTATTGAAGTCCGTAACTCTCGCTGCTACTTTCGAACATGTGCAATAGAACTTGCCTTGTTTTTCTCGGCTGCACAGGTCCTAGGATCCTCACTAGCTTCGCTCCATAGCCCAAGGACAGCCCCGGTCCGTACTACCGCAGCATGTCTCGTCCATGCGGGCCACATACGGCGTGGTGGTATCGGGACTAGCTCAAATACCCTTGGACTGCAGCGTCTTACCCTACCACCACTGACCTGGAGCTTCAGGTCTCGTCTACGTTCCCATTTCAATGGCGCAAGCCTCATACCCACCACTGTCCTCAGCCGACGAACCTGGCAAGCTCTGTGAGGCGCACAACGACGACATGACGCCTTGCGGTGTTCTCACCCAGTATCAATACTGCGCCTCCCATTACCGAGTGTACAAAGACCTCACCATGAAGTACAAAGCAGTCTCGCAACAAGTAGAGCAGATGAAGGAGGGGGCGTTGCTTACACCGGAGAAAGTGACAGCCATGAAGACCGCTAAACACGTCGAGCGCGCGCTGCAGAGGGCGATGAAGTGGCAAACCGGCATTGAGAAGGAGATACGGATGCGCGAGGAGCATCATCGGCAGTTCTTCGTTGGTGGAGGTAAGTGGTATCTTGCTCGAACCGGGGGTGGGCACGGACAAGACGACTGAGCGCGGGGTTCTGCAGGGGATGATAGGCACCGCAAGTGGCTGGATGGTCTCGAGAATGACAAGTCAGCAGCCGAAGGCGATATCTCGCGACTCCGCAAATGGAAACAGGAGATTCGGAGAGTGGGCGAGGAGGAGGCACGCCGTACAGCGTGCGCTGAATACCTCGCAGATTCGGACAGGGTCGCGCACGGCGAGGCAAGGGACCGCCTTGACTCACAGAAGGCGTGTCGTAGTCTATCCGGGTCGGCCGCATCTCCATGGAGGACTACCCCGTTCCAGGGTATCTTTACATCATCATCAAATCCTCCTGCACGCAGAAGCAGAGCTAACGCTTACGTCGGACAAAAGATCGCCGAATTACCCATGGGGAGCGACGAGGTTGCCGAGTTACCCGCGAGCAACGAGGATGCCGCCGACGAGTTACCCATGGGGAGGACGGTCCCGTACGGCAGTCGTGCGGACGAGGATCGCCAACCTGACGTCGTCAGCGTCACCATAGTACTCATGATCGGTCTATTTGTATGGGCCATATGGCAGGGCATCTGAGAATGAATGCCCACAGGTGAGCATCCGTGAACCGTGATATATAGAGAGTCATTACATTGACTTCGTTGACGCCCCCGGACAGCTCGCTCGTGATGCTTATTGCCGCCTGTCGTGACCTCACTTTTTTGCGAAGCTGGTCTTCTCCATACTTACGTCGTTGTCTTTCTACAAAGCGCATTGCCCTGTGTATTATCTATTCCAGGTTGCGACAACATTGCTTCCGGACCTGAATTCATGGTGATTGATGCGCAACACCTGGTGATGGAACACTGGGTGAAAGTAAGTATGACTCTAGATGATGTCTGTCGTGTATAGAGAAGTCAGTACATCAACTCCTCGGAACCGTGGACTGAAGTGGAGGTGAGTGAACGCGCACCATTCCCGTCCTCCAACGACACTTGAGTCATCTCACCGTGAAGTGCACCGCGTGTAGGGTTCCCACTGCCTCCGAGTAAAATGTCCGTTTCAGTGGATTACCTGCGGAGTAGAGTTGAGGTGGAAGCAATGGATGATTCCTCCCCCGTCCAATTCAGCAGCTGTAGGTTGCGATTCAACGTCGGGACTTAGCGTTTCGTGAGGCTCAGGTGGCGTTGGCGCTAACTATTATGTCAGCGCCCCCACTTTTTGCATCGCCGGTATCGCTGGTCGCTCTTGCCTCCAACCTCGACCATGACTGACTTGCGTCCGACGTTGGCCATCGGCCCATCGCGATCTCCCTCTTCTACTTGTCCTCGACCTTAGGGTTATAGCTGAAGCTGTTCTGTCACTATGCGTATCATATGCTGCTTGTTTCGTCCATATCGATCAATATCTTGTCGACGTCCCCGGGTACGCCGTTATGCAAGATCGTTCAT
>ML211147.1:0-56927 GCA_004369055.1 Polyporus arcularius HHB13444 | reverse complement strand
CTTAG
Source organism: Polyporus arcularius HHB13444 (assembly GCA_004369055.1). Classification (NCBI taxonomy): domain Eukaryota; kingdom Fungi; phylum Basidiomycota; class Agaricomycetes; order Polyporales; family Polyporaceae; genus Polyporus; species Polyporus arcularius. The sequence continues at coordinate 56,922 of ML211147.1, read as the reverse complement.
GGCGATTCTCTGTGAATCGAGGTGAATCGTCGAAGCGAGTCCGGACTCGCTTCGACGATAAAAATCGCCGATTCTTGTTTTGACGCTCTGTCCCCGCCCTAAACCACTCCAATCCATCTGCATAATCGTCCAAAACGAATTGGGGAGGTCAAAGTAGCCTCGATTTTCCGAGGTCGATTCTCCAACGATTCTCTCTACGAATCGTTGACGAATCACGCAAGAATCGACGTTTTCCATCGTACTCTGACCCCCCCTAATGGCTGCTTAGACGACATTCTTCGTCTCTATTGACAGCTTGTTGTTCTCGCTCACCTCCAGTACGCGGAGCAGCAACTTGACGAACTGGTCTAATCGGGATATGGTCATCAATGCGAGCCTCGGCGGGGCAATCATCTTTCACGTCTGTGCCGGTCAGTAGTCAGAGCGCTCCCATACGAAAGGCTGCCCCAACTGTTGTTCTCTGTGACAGCTATCGTGGCATATGTAGCCTCCTTCGTCCTGATCCGGTACCGACTCAACGACGCGGAGAAGAAGGAGGAAGGCGCAGTCAAGGAGCCACACTCACGAAGTCGCGCTCCCTCCACGTCCCGCAACGCGACGGAGAAACGCCGCATTCGCCAGAGCTCTCATCAACACAGTCATCGGCCCTCCGCCTCCATGGGCTCGACGCTGGGCCCATCCTCGCCCATCGACGCCATCGCCGACTTTCCGACGGAGGTGTTCACAGACCTGCGCGGGCTGGTCAGCGTGTACCGCACACACCCGCTGTGGTTCCTCCGCTGCGGCGCGCCTCGCAAGCCACAGCGGTCGCGCGATATGGACCCGGAGGCGTCCGTGGTGGACGATGCCACTGCGATGCTGAAGGGCATGGTCGGCGTGCTGGCGCGTGCACATACGGTCTGTGCGGGCATGTCGAGCCTCGGGTTCGTGCTGGCGTTGCTGGGCATCCTGACGTACTCGTGGACCGCGGTGCCTATTGCGCTGAGCATCTTCGCGAGTGCGTGCATGGGCGCGTGCGGGATCGCGGCGGTTTATGCGCTTTGGTGAACTCGTTTTGATGATCTTCATGATACTGAGAGGATAGGTCGCATGAACCTTTTGTACGACTGAAAGTCTTCTCGAACGAAAGCTATGCAATGGCTACATCGACATCCGCAGCTCGAGTTGTGTGTGCGCTTGATTGATACTGTGAGTACCGTCTTCACGCATTGACCTGATCGACCTTCTCTGAGTTCGGGACAGCGCAGAGCCTCGCTGAGTCGCAGCCAAGCTGCAGCCGAAGCCGTCAAGGATCCCGCATACACCGCAGTTTGAGCCACACCTGCAGGAACTTGGCACGTTCATTGGTCCTCAGTCCCCATTTCGATGTATCTGTCCCTCGTATTGACGATGACTACTCGCGCGCCCACACAGCCCTTGTCCCGTGAGCCTCCAAACTACCGCAGCAACCGACTTGCCCTGCCATGCTCCTGCGTTTCGAAGCTTCTAAAAGGCGCTGGCCTGCTGCAGTTCTGCGGGCATGCGCTCCTGCTGCCTGCGTGTCTGCTATGCCCTCGAAGCTCATATAGGGTGCGTCGCCTCGTATCCGCCCTCCAGCTCGAGCGAAGCCTTCATCTAGCGTCGTCTGCTCTTGCTGTCATCTGGCTTCTCCGCACATCGCCATGTCTACTACCTTTGCGGGTGCTTTGCGGTCGCCGGCTGGATATGATTGGAGATTCGGTCGCTCGTCGCTCTCTGGAGGAGTGAAGTGTTCCATGGTGACCGATCAGCGTTCCAAGCCGCCATCGTTTTGGGGTACGTTGCGTCGCTACCTGCCCACATTTCATGATCACGGACTGATAATTCCAACTTGCAGAGCCGCGACCCCCGGGCTCGCTGCCTCCTCAAGATACAAGTGATAACCCTGTACTTTCCTCGGCAGGAGATGCGCTGCGCGCGCGAGCCGTTCAGCAGTCCCTCGCTGACCCCGGGCCAGCTCTGGAAGGGCGCCTTGCGACATCACCTCTCGAGCGCCGCAGCGCTTCGCAAAGCCTGCCCCAGACACCTGTCTCAGACCGGTCGGCCACCCAGACTCATGCGACGCCCCGTAGTGCGTCTCTACCGACGAGCAAGGGAAGCCCAGGCAACCTCAATGTGAAAGCGAACGAATTCGTGCCCGGGACTGTTGTCGTTCCCATGGCGGAAATTGACCTCAACGACTACATGAAGCTCGCGGCACCCACCTGCTCGTCTTCCCGCCAGCAACCCTCTGGGGCACCTCCGCCTGTGGAGAATTGGACGCCATCGGATGAGGAGGACGTGGAGAAGCAGTGGCAGGAGCAGGCGAGACTGCATATGAAGGATGGCTCAGCTATCCTCCACTTCACGCCCGGTACGGCTGAGGCCGGACCATCCGGGCGTAAGGCAGGGGTGGAGACCACCAGCGTGGAGACACGGCGTAACCTGTCACTGTCTCATGGTTCGCATCCCCTGCTTCAGAGGGTCCAGGTAGAGTCAGCGCTGTCTTTCGTCGGACTGGCGTTGAGTCGCGCGAAGCCTCTCGAGGACTTGGACACAGTGTCATACCCCGCGACCATCAGACGCGTTGATCCTACTATCAATCGTGATGCAACGCACGGCAGGTTCCGGTATGTCAATGAAGCTTGGTCTTCGACGGTTACTGACGCGCATTGTTCTAGGTACGACCGGGAATTCCTGCTGCAGTTCCAGGACGTGTGCAAGATGAAACCCGCATCGTCCCCCCAAGCCGATGTGAGAGTTCTCGAAAGGATTTATTATGGCAGCGAGCGGCCGCCTTCGGACATTACCTCGTGGCCCAAGTCTCGGCGAAAGCCCCGCCCTTCGCCTGCCGCTCGTGTTGTCGGACTCGCCTTCGGGACCGCGCAAGCAGTCGCAGGCAGCGACGACGTCCGGATCGCTCCATCCGCCGTTCCCCTCGCCGAAGGGCATGGCATCGCTACGCGTCCTCGAGTACCTTCTCCGGGGAGTGAATTTACTTGCGACTCGCCGACCATCGCAGGGACCACTACCGAAGGGAGCGAGTCCTATCTCACCGCACACGACCCCGACTCCGTCGACAATTCACGAGCCGGCAAGAGCATAGATGAGAAGCAGCGGGAAGCACGTGTGGACGAGCTCGAGAAACGCGTTGCTTTCTTGGTCCGGGAGGTGGAGTCGCTGCGTGGTGAGATTAAACAACTACGGGCGCATTTACCGGGGTGGTAGAAGCTCAGGAGCTGGCTTTGATGTGGTTCCCGACTCCCGAGAGGCATAGTGCATCGCGCACCACTTCCTGTCGTCCTTGTATATCCCGATGGTACCAATAGCGTGGTATGTCAGGTTGATTATGTATGACGATGTTGTTTGAGCGATGCGACGAAGGACCGCGGTGAACTTGTATACGTAACATATGTCAACGCCCGTCTCACGGCCGCCTTAAGCTTGTACTGTACTTGACTCTCACCACACACAGACCTGAACTTGTCCTCATATTCATCCTCTTCTCGAGCAACTTCAACCAATCATTCCGTGTCAGCGCCTCGCTCCAGACTGTCGACCGCAACTATGTACCATTGCCGATGACGGTGAACGCCACTGGCATTCGGTTGCTTTCAACCGCAGTTCGACCGCAGTCCTACTGCCAGCAAGTAATGACACCTAGGTTCCACTTCAAGGTATGCTTCCGTGAACCTCTGTCGCGTGGCACTACGATGTCAACATGTTCCCTATTACCTGATCGGCCCGTCGATCATATAGCGACGGTACGCCACAGATCGACGCATCTTGTATTCTGAGTTCCACTTCCGTCTCCTTCAGTCACCCCTACACATGCTTCTTGCTGATATTCATGGTTATCTCTGCCGCAGGTACACACTCGGCAATCTGGCAGCAAAGTCCGAGGTGAGTAGTGGCTTTCCGGCATATTCATCCCGATACGGAGCGAATGGCGCACAGTTATAGCGAAATCCGGCAGAGAAACAGTACTAGCAGGCCCGCAAGTCGCGCGCCGATACTCCTGTCATAGGTACGCCCTTCTCATCGTGCCCACCCCCACACGTCTAGAGGCCTTCGACAGATTTCCTCGAGACTCGAGCATGGTCAGGCAGTTTCATGGAGTAGCATCAATCATACCCTCCATCGTGTGTAAGTACTCGTACAGTGAAATACGATGAGTACTCTACATGGCCAGCGGAACCGGCGAGCCTTCTTAAGGGGAGCTCACAGTAACGTACTGGTACGACCAAGATGGCATACACCCTGCTTATAGTACCGTGATCGGTTAGCCATCCCAGGTGTAGCCATTTGCAGGAGCCACCCATCCATGCGCTCGGAGTACGATCACGTCCTACCAGGAGGTGAATGAGACATCCGACTCTTCCAGGGGAGGCCACGCACCTGTATCATGACGCGTTCACGGCATTCGATGGACGAGCTCTGCCGAAGCTCCTCCAACCGCGAGAAGTAGACATGCATGTGCGCGCGAACCTTTGGGGTATCGAGGGCCCGACCAACAACGGTCAGAAGCGTGCACAAGCACTCGATCGCCCCGAGGTTCAAGTTCTCTGCCTTCGTGAGTAATGTTTCGATACTCTTGTGTATGATACGCTCCGTTAGCATCCGCAGTATGAATAGCTCGCCCATGAACGCGACGACGTTCACGTTGTGACGTCCCGCGATTGCCTCCTGCGCGGTGCGGCTGTCGTCATATGGCGAGCTCTCTTCGACCTTGGGAGTCTCCAGTGGCATCTCATTTTTCCCACCCGCTTCGGGGGCGTGCGCCGTCGCTCCCCAAGCTCGCTCAAAATTCTCTTTGCAGCGGCTAAGGAGATACTTGCGGAAGAGCTGGCCGCCCGCGATAGCTTTACCCTGTGCGTCCCTGATGTCCTCGTCGCAAACATTTGGGCTTATCTGCTCCACCAACTTCGTGCACAGGCGTGCATACACGGTTGCGGACGAGGTCCAGTACTCTTGCGTCGCCCGGTCGTACACGAGCCCCACCACTTCCGGTAACGTGTCACCGTCCTTCGAATGCTCCGATCGACGGTTCACGTATGCGACAATCTGGTCGGAAATCGGGTCGAACGGCCCCGTCATGAGCTCGTCCAGGAGTGCGCGAAGTGTCCAGTCACGTGAATTTGTATGGAGCGACTCTCCATCCTTGGTCGTGATCGCCTCGAGGAGATGGCCGACGGAGAGCATGCGCTGCGAGGCGCATTCGAAGTTAGCTGGAAGTGGCGAGGTTCGACCCACGGAGCTGATTGGGCTCGACAGACCTGCTTCAATGCTAACCGTCACCCTTCCTCCCCTGCCCCGCTGAGCTCGTGTACGGCCGCTGCTGGAGTGACTGGGGATGTAGTCTGTCGATTTGATAATCGTGCGGGAGGGGCAACCGAAGGGTATGCAGGCCGTTACGCCGAAGATAGGTGCGGGTGGGGACAGCTGAGCCTCGCTTAACCTTCTCTGCTTGGACTCGGAGGGGGTGACGCCAACCCTGTCGGAACCGAGACCCTCTGTGGCTTGGAGGCAGGCAGGCGTGGCAGCGGAAGATGAGCGACGGCCGTGCGAGCCACGAGGCGGAATCGCACGTGCGGTGAGACCGAGAGTGTCCAGCGCAGGGAGGGAGTCTGGCTTCACTGTACAAATCGACATGAATTGGAGGAGGAAATCTCGGTCGTAGCTGCAAGAAAGCCGCTGTCAGTACTTGATCAACATCGGCCATGAAGATACATACCGATACTTGCCCGGCAGGGCGTTCTTGTTGAGCCCAGGTTTCGGTCCCTTGTAGCCCTCGGGATATCTCATCCTCCCGATATCCATGATGAAATGAGCATTCTCCAGCACAGACGGTGAGGCGATAACGCGCGGGGAGGTATTCGGATGTGGAGACAGCGGAGTTGCACGGTCGATCGCTGAATCCACGACTGCAGCTGATTCTGGCATGTTGGAATAAAGCGTTGGCGTTGCCCCGGACGACGAGATGGAGCGTGGCTGACCGGACAATGACTGGAAGTCTTGAGTGGTGCAAATGGCGAACTACCGCAGCACGCCGCTCTGAAGCAGCGTGGCTCCGGCCTCGTGGCTTCGGCGTCCGTCAGGGTGCCTTTGCAGGCGTGTGCGAAAGCGGATGGAAGACCTCAACAAGGTGAGGCGGACTAATCGTCGTTAGCTTGAGCTCAGAGGTTGGCTTAATGTCGCTGGAAGAGGCACGGGAATCTTGCACATGTTGCAGGTACAGTTGACAAAACGCGAGGCATCTGTCAGTATGCTGTGGGTAGTAGTCCTCAGTCATGTAATGGGAAAGTTAAGAGCTTCGTGCTGAACATGAATCTCGCCGAATCTCACGCCGAATGCAGACAGGTCAAGTTTCTGCGCCAAGACGAGTCCAGACTCACGTAGATCATAGGGGAATCTATTGAGACACAATCAGTAGACGAGAAAACGGAGGGTGTGGGGAAGAAGAGCAGTACAGGCCTCCCTGAGCGGGGTGAATTTCCGACATCGCGACGTTCGCCGCACTAATCTTCGAAAATTCAATGAAATGAACGTGTGGTTAGTGTAGCATTGTACAGGGTCTGGTACAAACGGGTCGTCGTATTAGTCCATGTCAAGTGCGTCAAGCACGCACAATCCGCGTCCCCCTGGGCCCTCTCACTCGACGCCTTCAATTGATACTCGCCCTTTGCTGGACGACGAAGCACAGGGAGAGCTCATGCTCTGCGCTCCGGATCGCGAGTCCGTCTGTCGCCCCACAATCCGGTGTTGAAGACGCTACGAACGTCGAGCAAGCCGAGGATCGCGGCTGAGAGGAATTCGGGCGTGGAATGGAAGATGTAGAACGTAGTCTTGGACTGTGTCGAGTTAAGTGAGCCCGGTCCTTCGGAAAGAAGTGACGTTGTCGAGAAGCGCAGCACGTAGAGACGGTATATCGGGACTGCCGACTGAGGCGACAGGTTAACCACAGGTCGGAGAGCATGGACCGGAAACACTTACGACGAGAGTGGCAATGAGGACGATCCACATCGTAGCGCTCCGGCGAATGCGGGGGATGGAGTAGCAGGCCCATACGGCACCGTGTGCAAGTCCCGTAAACAGGGCGAGCGCTATCGCCGCGCTGGCATTCCTGACGATGCCGGCAGCCTTCGAGTTAGTGTGAGTACGTACTTGGGTAGTGACGACATACCATAGTCCCCGTACGGTATCCCCATCCGCCTTGTTCTTGAGAACTCTGGAGTACTGAACGCTCGCAACGATGCCTATGGTGATCGTCACCCAGAACAAAGCCGTTACCCCAAGCATGGTCAGGCGGATGACCTTCCGTGCTCGAGGATAATCCTCGAGGTCGAGCGTCGCGAGGTAGGACGCATCCGATCCGTTATCGGGCTTGTTGTCCTTGTTCACCTTCGCCTCTCGGGCCAGCACATCGGAGCCCTTCGTCCCGTTGACCAGCACAGCACGAGCGAGACCCATGAGGTCTTGGCCGATGGTGATGAAGCCGCCGGCGAGCGTTACCTGGAAGTACGTATTGAGGGCCTTGCTCTCGCGCGGCCCAGCATGTTGGGCTGCATACGCGCGAAGGGCGTAGAAGACAGTCCTGTTCGCCATGAAGATCCGATTAGCACTTTGACCACCATACGAATTATGAGGGCCGCTTACCGTTCTATGGTGAAGATGGACATGCCGATGAGGAGGTAGGTGCGCGTGCGCGGGTGAGCCATGCGCCACACAAAGATGGGGATGAGGAGGGCATGGAGGATGGAAAAAAGTGTCGATGGCACGAAGTCGATTGGGAAGGGAACACCGCCTATAGGAGAGGGGATTTCATGAGTCAAATTGGAACTCATGAGGAGAACGGGGTGAGTAGAAAGATCGAGGCAGAAGACGAGGCAGTTGAGGAAGAAAACAGGAGAGAAGTCTACGATACCAACCAGTCTGCAGTCGCCTTTAATTGATGCGTAACTGACAACGTCCAAGAGTCTGCAAGCCTCCAGGAGATCCGGGGAGGAGGAGCGTGTTCGGGTATCCGGAGCGTCCTACGAATCTCAATTACGCAATCCACTTCCCACGGTCGTACTTACTTACTTCACGCATCCACCTTGTTACGTCGTCAACAAGACCGCCAGTACAGTAAGTATGGTCCTCACGAAGGTGTGTAGCATGGTATATATCTCTCTTGCCACCGACGTTCGCTCTCAAAGTTCACTGAAACAACCTGCATGTTATAGACGCCTGACTGTGAGTCGTCGGTGTTGCTGTACCCCGCATGCAACCGTCACTACACACCCGAGTCGCACAGTTACGGTGACACAGCCTTAATTTGCGACTCCAGACGGTACGTGTACTTACTTCGGAATTTGCGCAGTTCCCAATACCTCGCGCTTCTAGACCTTCCGGCCGCAGTACTCGTCACGATAATACGCTCCGGATTGCATCGCGATGACTCACGCGTGCATCACAACCTGAACGCAGCACGGCAGGCATACCCGCTTCGGGACGGGCGAAAAGGCGACAGGTGTACTAGTACGCCGCGCGAGGATACCTTTTGTCTCATTTGAGAGCGCGACAGGCCAAACCGTTCCCTTTCAGCCTGAAACCTGGCCGAAAGGCAACCTCACGCGGCGACGACTTTTCGGCCTTTTGCATGCCTTTTGTCCCGTCCCAAACGCCGGGATGCCTGCCGTGCAGCATCGTCTCCTATCGTCTCCCGATCATGATTCTTAGTTACCCTGGATCATCGTTACGAAGTGGAAAGCATGCGTCTAGTCTATCCAGTCATTCTCTTCGCAATACACGTGAGGGACGGAGGGCCGCAAGAGCACAACGAGCAATAGACTCGACGTCGCGAATGCAACAAGGTTCAGTACCCGTGAGCCTGTAGAACCCCACTCATGAGAGACTTATTACCAATCCTCCATCTAGTAATAGCCGTGGACACTGGAAGTTGAGAGCGTATATACTTATATCGGCGTTCGAGCGAAACCCAACGGGAAGTCAGCCGTCCAAGTCGTCGACAGCTACGCAACCAGAATCCGCCATGTCACCACAAGGTCTCCTCTTCGTGCCCAGCGAGGTCGGGCCCAACCTCTCCGAAGCCGAATTCAACGACTGGTACGACAACGAGCACGTCCCCCTCCGCATGGCCATCCCCTCCATCCACACGACCTCGCGCTGGGTCGCCGTCGACGACAAGCGGCCCTTCCACCTCGCACTCTACGACCTCGAATCCTGCGAGGTGCTCAAGCAGCCGCCCTACAGCACCCTTGCGAGCACCGCCAGCGAGCGGGAGCGCGACGTCTTCCGGCGCGTGCAGCTGCTCGACCGCCGCACCTATGACCGCATCGAGCCGGACGTCGTCCCGCCCGCAGCGGGGTACGACGAGCGTGCCCCGGGGCCGGTCCTCATCACGATGGAGATCGAGGTCAAGCCTGAGCTCGAGGACGAGCTCAACCGCTGGTACCGCGAGGAGCACATCGAACTCCTTGCGAATGTGCCGGGATGGCGCCGGACGCGGCGGTTCGTCTTGCGGGAGACGGGACCGGCAAAGGGGAGCGACGCGGCGGAGGTCACGGCGAAGGGGAAGAAGCCGAAGTATCTTGCGGTGCATGAGTGGGAGTCGATGGCGAGTTTCGAGACGGCGGAGTTCAAGCACGCGACGAGCACTCCGTGGAGGATGAAGATGTTTGGGAGCGCCGATACTTGGCATGGGAGGACGTATAGGTTGACGAGGGCTTGGGCGCAGCAATGAAGAAGAGGAAGCTAGGAGGTGGCTCAACGATCCCGGACGATGCATGATCTTATCAAATGCTGTCATGTCAGACTATACTATGAGATTTACTTGCCTTTCTGCCCAGCATCAACTTCGTTATGGACTAGCCTAATTGTGGTCTGCGGTGTGACGGTGAGCAGCGACGCGACATCCCTGTACAAGTCACGACGATTCCCTCCATGTAGGGTCCTCGGCTCATAAGATGTAACGCGGAAGCTGATGATGGCCACCAGTGGGCGACAGCTTTGCGCCCTGTCTCTGAATCAGCGGAAGGGAGTTGGTCTTGGCTCCCGATATCCCGACAATCCGACGAGGTCGCCGCAAGCCTGCGAGAGTAATTAGGCACTCTTGCGTGCATGCGCAAAGTTGCCAGCCCTGAGTCGAAAGTTACCTTACGGGCGGAAGAGCACATTGCAAGACGTGAGAAAGCGTTCAGGTGGCCCGTGATGAATCCAAATCCATATGGTGAATACACAACAAAGAGCATGACGCGATATGCTACAACGCCCCAGAAGAGCCCGCTTCTGAGGGCAAGGACACAAGACAGGATAGAAAAGACCACACCTCATTACGCATGAACCCCTACTTCTCCTCCGGACCGCGTTCATAACGTATTGGCGATCACCCACGCCTCATTCCTGAACGCATTCACGGCGTCGCTGTCACCCTCCCAGTCCGGACGGTATCCAACCTGCCGCTCCCGCCTTGCCAAATGGCCAGCGAGCTCAGAGAATCCCACTGCACATTCGCGGTGGCCCTGCGGAAACGCGTACAGAGCCTCACGATGCGTGAAGATGGTCTCGAGGTAGTCGCCGGTAGTGGTGCTGTACACCCCGGAGCGGATCTGGCCGAGGATGGCCTGCAGATACGCACATCCGCAGATGGGAGGAGATGGGGGCGCCACGGCGGGCGCAGTGGCGTTGGAGTTGAAGTTTGAGGAGTTGGCGGTGCTTGGCTGATGTCGTATAATTGTGGTTAGTTCGACGAGAGCGCGGCATGCGGAGGAATGGAGCATACCTGATAGGTCGAATCCTCGCTGTCGGAGGACGAGGAGTCTGACATGGCTGCGTCGTCGACGGGACGTGTTCGCGCTGTCTGCGAGAGCTCTTCGCTTGCCTTTCTCCATGGACAGAAGAAGACATCAGTATCGCCGTTTTCTGCAAGAGACGGACGAGATTCGTGCTCACAAATGCAAGCTTACGCTGGCTGTCCAGTGACATTGTCCCCAGCAGCTGGGCTAGCTGCATATCGATCTCCATGAACTGCGAACGTACTGATATCAGTACCAAGCTGTTTGATACATAGCACGATAACGTACGCTGGATGGGCCGTTCATTGCTCTGAGGCTCCTGTGGAATGGAATAAGCAGGTTGTCTGCAGTAGACTCGTTCGCGGTTCGTGGTCAAGGATACGGATAGCCTGACTGCGGTTCGTAGTGCTTTATGGCTCGCTGCTAACATGCGTTACACAACCGTTGGCCTCATGGGCGGAGTCGGGATCAGCCGATATCGGATGGCAGGCAGCCTTGAAGTAGAGCTCGTCTCCAGTACTGTCGTCGTCGATGATCTCGACGATCGCCATGGGCTGCGAGTAGATCCGAGCACCATACGGGCAGGGGTTCTGAGTGCGTCAACGTGTAAGACTCAAAGAGGGCAAGGTATAGCATAGGTTCGGAGCAAGCCCTTGCTCCGGCGCTTGCTTCGCAGCGCGCCTTCGCAGCACGGAATTTCGGTCGGAGAAGGCGGGTTGATCCGAACCTAGGTATAGCAGGCGCTGGGGGAGTGAGGAGCTTGATCAAGTCAGCTGTAATAGCGTGTAATCGGAGTTGAACCGAGCCATATATTTGCGTGCTTACAGTAGCTGATCGGAGTCAGGCGGACTGCGAATATCGGGATTGGCGCCACTGCAGCGCCTTCAGCTTAACCTTCAATGCAAACGGTCATGGCCTCGAATCTCGATTCCTATGTGAAGGCTTCCAAACCACCTCCGAAAGCACTCGCGACTTCCCAAGAAATACGCGACAGAGGGTCAACGTTTGTGGCCACAGTGTACGCGGCGACGAGCCCCGAAGAAGCCCGCAAAGCCATCAATCATCTCAAGAATGTCACACACGGTGCTCGGCCTGCAACGCATGAGATTGCGGCATGGCGATGCATGGTGCTCAAGCCGCAGAGAGACGGCCTTGGAGGTCCGGACGACTTCGAGGTCGTTAGCGGCTCTGACGACGACGGCGAGAAGTACGCCGGAGGGCGCGTGCTCAAGGTCATGCAGGCCGAGGGCGTCATCGATGCCGTGGTCGTCGTCAGTCGTTGGTATGATTTGCTTGAGCAAAGTAGTTTTTCAGAGAGGTCACTGACTGGATGCGTGTGATATACAGGTTCGGCGGAGAGATGCTCGGCCGTGTGCGCTTCGACCACATCGAGCTGTGCGCGCGGGAGGTCTGCCATGCATTCCGACGCAAGGACGACATGGCCACTTGCATCGCTACTCTGGTGTCCCTGGACCAAACGCTTGCGTCACTACGCACACAGCTGGCCGCGGCGACTCGGCCAGCGGACACCAACGACGCCAAGGAAACCGGGGAGGATAAGTCGACCGTGGACGGGAGTGTCGTCATTGCCAAGAAGCCTACTGATCCTTCCTACTCTGCGCTCGAGGAGTCGCTCGACGTTGCAAAGGCAAAGCGTCTTATCACCGCAAGAGAGAACTCTATCAGGAGCGTCAGAGTTGCGCTGAAGAAGGCCCAGGGCAAGACAGCATAACCAGGGTTCTTCTGCCACACCACTCTTCTCCCTAAGGGCGCACTACAGGATGAACAGACCGCTGTATCACACCGCAGCGATGGTATATCGACGCCGCTATTCCGCACCTAACTCGCACGAGACAACCTCAGTCCCTCCGACCCTACCAGCATCCTGTACTCCTTGCATCATACCACGCTCTGAAAGTTCCACACCATCGTGGAGAGGAGAGTCGCAGAGGGAAATATTTAGCAAATGCTACGTCCACCTCCGTGCGGTTTGTGAATGTTGTGCCACACCTGCCTTCCTCGCTGATACTTTGTCATTTCAGTTGTCATCGGAGGCAAGTTTCCTTGCGGTCGTTGTCCAAACCAGCACCCGTACATACTCTATCATCATGCAAGTCGGTGAATATTCGAGAGGGCTACCTACAAGGGTAGACAACCCACCATCACACACCTAGATATTTTCCTGCTACTCTACGAGAACAAGCCGCTCGTTGCGGACATGTCGCTGTTGCTCCCGCCCTCGTCTCGGTCTTATACGAGGCTTCACAGAGCTGCATCTCACACACGTCTGCAAGGCTGGGCCGCTGGACGTCCAGAGCCGTCCGCTCCTTATAAGACCGCTGTTCGTCGGCTGGACCCGACACTGCTTTCATGGGTCTGTTTTACGATCCCCCAGCATGGGTGGTCCTCGTCGCCGCCCTTTGCGTAAGTCATCCGCCGATGCCGATCATACCGGAACTAACATGTGCCTATCCATCTGCTTCCACCTCCCCAGTGATGTGTAGTGAGCGGTAGCCACAAACCCGCACGACATGATCCGCTTCTCGACAACAAAGTCGCTAAATGACTCCGGTACGCTCAACTCGAAAGCCACGTTGCTGTATGCGTCTCTTCCACAGCGCGCCCGAGTATCTCGGAGCGGCAATCACACCCTCTCTGAACGTCCGACGGGGCGAAAATATACGTGGCCTGCATCGCTGTATCTTCATTCACAGATCGGAATCGAGGAACACGAGCCGAACAGACCTGAACAGCGTCTTGCCATCATTACTCGGCTGGCAAGGGGTTATGTACTGACGACGGAGCGCCCTCGCGTTCCTGGGACGCTTGACAGTTGGGCGCGGTCGATATGAGTCTCCAGCCCTGGGTGGCGCTGCTGGAGGTCGCTGGGCACCGGCGGCGGTGGATCGGTACGTACATGGGGCCTCATAGGGCTCGAGGGATGGCTGGACGTAAGCCGGGCGCACGTTCTATGGAACTACAGCCCGTATGATCTGCGCCACCTCAGGTGCGTGAACAGCACTCTCTTTCGGTTGACGTTACTCATTCTCACTTCATGTAGTAGCGCATCTGGAAAGACCCTGCAGGCTGCCAGTGTGGACACCGCGCCGTTGCGCCGTGCAAGGCACGCCGCCCAGGCACGGCCACTACGCGCGGTCTTCTCAGGTCTTCCTCTCGCGTTCCCCGCAGCGTCTCGTCGTCCCTTCGACGCAACCTTACGGCGCTGGCGCTTTCGGGTTCGGGGCGTCACGCTGCCGCATTCGCTCGGGCCCGGGCAGAGCTGTGGCCTCACGTTGAGGCTTCTAGCATGCTCGCCCGCTGTTGGTGCCTGCGCCGGCGGGGTTCCCGGCGCTGTCAGCGGTCGCTGTGCAACAGATGCTCGGTCGAAGCATTTTGGACACGACCAGTCCTCTGTGTGGGTGCCACAGATGGTCAGTGTGTGCCCGAAAATGTCCATTGTCAGTCGTGGGTGGGCCTGAACTGACGACGCTCGGACAGATCGAGGCATCTCAAGAGGAGGCTCGCGGTGGTGCCTGGAAGCACTGCTTCGGAATTGACCATCCCTGCGCGGTCTTGGGCGCACAGCCAGCAGGCACGACTGATGCGTGTGTGCTGGAAGGCCCAGCGCGAGGAAGCAGAAGCTCTTTGGATTTGGGTCGATGTTAACTCGTGCAAGATGTCAGGTCCGAAGACGAATTGATGCGCCGCACTTTACGGCTGTGAGATGTCTCGCACCTCAGCCCTTATACCGACACGACGGTTAGTGTCGCGTCGCAGCCCCCTCGCCATCGCCGCCGTAATGCCCTTGGCATGCGAGTCTGCTTAAGGGAATCCAGAGCGTTTTGAGGCAGATCGCTTCATAACAGGCTCTTGAGGGGAAAACGCACAATGCGGTCAATCGCGACAACCAACCTGCAGTAGGAACACGACCAAAACACGACGTCGACGAGCGGCACTGAGTATGATGGGGACCCCTCCAGGTCATGGCCCGATATAATGGTGTATGCACACCTGTGGCAGATATTCGGCGGTGGCAAGGGCATACCAACGAGAACGAAGGTGGTCAGGTTCGACAGTAAATGTTGTACCTTTGTCGAAGAGGATCAATAAGATTTAAAAAATGAATTCAAACGGCCACTCTCCATGGACATGTCCGGGATTGAACCGGACCCCTCTCGCAGGCACAGGGAAGTCAACGATGCTAAGCGAGCGTGATAACCAACTACACCACATGCCCATGTACGCTGCAGGTATGCACGTGGTATTGTACCTATAATGGCCCGTTGCGCACTTTCCTCACCGATATTCCAAGGGACATCTCTGGGACTTCAGCCATCTTTCCGTGAAATCGACAGTGCATGGTAATCACTCGGGGCGAAGACACTGACAGTCTGACAGTACGAGGGACGTGCCTCGGCGCTAACACGTGCCTCAGCCACATCGCAATGCAAGATCTTGAGATCATACGCGAGTGCCGAGGATGTCTGCGCTTGCGCAGAGAAGACACGGTCGATGTCGTCAGGAGTGGGTGTGCGGTCCCTGGCGCATTACGTGAATAAAGTGTGTGTCGACAAGTCGCGAACGTGCAGAGACGTGAAAACACACCGAGCAGGGACAGCACAGCTCGAGCGCTTGCGGCGGTGGGATCAGGAATACCACGGCAGCTGCTGCGGGCTCGGGGCTACTGCCGTCGTCGCTGTCGGCGTGCGAGTCGAGAAGAGCTGGCAGGGCAGCAGCTGAGAAGTTCGCTGCTGCTGGCAGAAATAGCGGAATACGAGGGGATAGCTGGCACGCAGGCATTAAAGCAGTTGCCTTATGCGGAAGCTCAGGTACAGAAGTGATGTGCCTGGGAGGAAGGCGGACTCCAAATGGACTGCGTCGGACTCTTCCCCCCCTCCTCCCTCTCACCCCCGTCGTCCCCTCCCTCCATGCCGTTCCGCCCGACGTCCAGCGCAGGCAGGCCGTCGTCCGCACGCCCCACCACAGGCCGCCCCGGCACCGCGGGCTACTTCGACCGCGACCCCCAGTACACGTACGACTACTCGCTCGACGAGGAAGACGAGGACGACGAGTCCGACGCCGGCGACGTCTTCGCCTTCGGCCCTCCCCCCACAGCGACCTCCCCCATCACCCCGCCGCCCCCGACATGGGATCCCAACAGCGTCGATCGCGTCGGTCCCGACCCAGGCCCCTCCCAGCCATATCACCGCGCTCCATACCCGCTCAGCCCCGTCGAATCGCCCCCCTCGACGGACTCCCAGAACCAAGACGACGACCCGTACCGGATGCGCAGGATGGCTCCCCCGTCCGCCTCGACCGTACCGACAACAGCAACGGGGCGCTTCACCGGCGTGAGCTCAGCAATCAGCTCGCGCGAGGTACATGTCTCGCTTACGCAGGGCGAGCGAGGGAAGGGCAAGGATCGCCCGCCATCCACGGCGAGGTCAACGAGCTTTCCGAGCGTTGCAGACTCGGCCTCGATCAAGTAAGTCATCTACTTTCTCTGAGCAACGTTGTCGAGAACATGGAAGGGAAAGTCCCCCCGTTTGGGCCTTCCGCTGTTCCACTCTTTCATCATGCCCCGCTATTCCTATGTTACCTCACAACCTTGCTTCCGCCGATTCTCTCTTACGCCTGTCCCATCTCCGCCGGCTTGATCGACCATGGGCGACCGCCAGTACATGTAGACGGCGACTTGCGCTTTCCCGATGCCTGATACTTCGTCAGGAACCGCGCTGTTCCTGCTGCTGTTGACTCACAGCTGGCCGAAAATCAGCTGCAGTACGATGAAGTGGAACCATGCGCTGCGTCCGTCTCCGAGTCTAACTTCGCATCACTGGTATGGCAAACGAGTGCTCTCGCGACATCTGATACGTCGTCACTATTCGCACTCTTTCAATTTTTGGGTGTCCGTTCGTGTTCTATTCCGTTCAGCGGCAGGGACGGGTCCCATCCAAGACGTCTGGTGGGTTACTCCGTTCAGCGGCTACCCATCCCAGGACGTCTGGTGGGTTACATATCCTTAGTATGTGGCTCCCACTCGCGCCCTTTGCAGACGGTTTCGAGGGAATCTCTGTCATCGTCTCGCAGCTGGCCGAAAGTGAGCGGCGGGTCGATGAAGTGGAATCTCCGGTGTCGCCATGCGGCGGGGCCTGATGTGAGATAATGCTCAGACTGGGGCGAGTGACCGTATTTAGGCTTCACCCCTCCTCCTCCTCCTTGTTTGTTCTCGTCGTTCGGACACGAGTCCGCTGCTCCTCCAGCGGTGCACATACTCTCAGTGGCTGTTCTCGTCTCGCTGATATGCATTGGTGCGTGGTCACGGCGCTCGATCCAGATACATACGCTGCCTCTGGCGATGCCGCGATGCGCGCGTCGGACTTCGTGTCCAGCACTTGCGGTCTTGCGAGGACCAGAGGACCAGAGGATGGTCCTACTTATGTTGCATCTGGTCTGGGTCGTTGTCTGTTCTTTTGTCGTTGCAGTTCCTGGTGAAGTCTAGAGCAGCGAGGCTGGCTTGCGCGGAGATGCTCGAGGCCGGGTTGGCGCATGATTGGGGGGTTTCCGTCCTCGCAGATCTCGTTTCAGGTTTCATCACACGTGCTGACACACTCGATCTTGCAGAAGGATGGAGTTCGACTTTGAGGCGGACGAAGACGAAGACAGTCCATACCCGGAGGTCCGCGCGTCGGTATCAAATATCGACGACCCGGAGATGCCGGCCATGACACCACGGATGTGGTTGATTGGCCTGACGCTCACGCTTGCATCTGGGTGAGTGGACGCCGTACTCCGTCGCTCCCGCGGCTGTCGCGGACATGCGCGACATGCGGTGCTGACTCCTGGGTCGCAGATGCGCGAACCTCTTCTTCAACTTCCGACAACCAGCGCCCTCGATCGTCTCGAATGTTCTCCTCCTCCTCGCACACCCCCTGGGGAAGGTTCTCGCGCTGACGATGCCAATACGAACGTTCCGGCTTCCCCGGTGGTTAGGCGGCTACGAGTTTTCGCTGAACCCCGGTCCGTGGAACATCAAGGAGCACGCGCTGGTATACATCATGGCGAACGTGTCGATAGGTGTCCCGACTGCGCTCAATGCCGTGGTCGTCGCGGAGCTCAACTATGGCGTCAAGCTTGGCTATGGGTTCAACGCGTTGCTGATCCTTGCGACACAGTTGACCGGATTCTCACTTGCGGGCTTGTGTAGGCGTTTCCTTGTCTGGCCTGCGAGTATGGTGTGGCCGCAGAACTTGATCGTATGTACCCTCTTGAACACGCTGCACGCGGAAGAGGAGGACGCGCGCGGCGGCCTGTCTCGGTTCAAGTTCTTCTGCTACGCGACGGTCGGGGCGTTCTTCTGGTTCTTCCTCCCTGGTACGTGACATGTCCCAAGTACAATCCTTGGCGCTAATCTTCCGTACAGGCTACCTCTTCAGCGCGCTCTCCATCTTCTCCTTCGTCTGCTGGGCTAGGCCGCAGGACGTCGTCATCAACCAGCTCTTCGGCGTGTCCAGCGGACTGGGGATGAGTGTCCTCACGTTCGACTGGTCGCAGATCACCTGGATCGGTAGCCCCCTGATGGTACCCTGGTGGGCGGAGGTCCAGATCTTCTCCGGCTTCTTTATCATCTACTGGATATTGTGTCCCATCCTGTACTATACTAACGTGAGTACCTGTGTGCAGTCTTCAGCACATAGCTTCTGACCTGCCCTTACAGTCTTGGGATCTTGCGTACTTCCCTATGATGGCGAACAACCCTTACGATCGCTACGGCAAGATCTACGATGTCACGCGAGTGCTTACCGACGAGCAGACGTTCGACCAGGCGGCATACGAGAACTACTCGCCGCTGTTCCTTCCTGCGTCGTACGCCATCACCTACCTCGTCGCTTTCGCACTCTCGTCTGCGATGATCGTCCACACCATCCTGTACCATGGCCGCACGGTTATCCACGGACTGACGCAGACACGGATCGAGAAGGACGACATCCACGCGAAGCTCATGCGCGCGTACCCGGAGGTGCCTGATTGGTGGTATCTGTTGACCTTTGTCGCGTGCTTCTCGCTCGCGATCGTCACGGCGGAGGTGTGGCATACAGAGATCCCAGTGTGGGCGCTGATTCTCGCTATCGCCCTCCCGGTGGTGTACATGGTGCCTTCAGGATACGTTTACGCACTGACGGGTCAGAATGTGAGTTCGCTCCTTTGCAGCTAAACGGGAGGATTCTGACGTTCTCGCAGATCACTATCAACCTGCTCGCGCAGATCATCCCAGGTATGATCCTCCCTGGCAAGCCGCTCCCGAACATGGTAAGCTGTGCGCCATCACAATGCACCGCACCGTAAATACTCACTGCGCCCACGCAGATCTTCAAGGCGTATGCGGTGCAGACCCTGGCAGAGGGTACTGCGTTCGTCCAGGATCTCAAGCTCGGTCACTACGTCAAGCTCCCCCCACGTGCCACCTTCTCCGTGCAACTCGTAGCCACCACACTCGTCGGCCTGCTCCAGGTTGGTGTCAAGGAGTGGATGTTCTTGCACATTCCGGACATCTGCCAGCCCGGCCAGAAGGACTTCCTTACATGCCCGCATAACCAGGTGCTCTATACAACGTCGGCCATCTGGGGACTCATCGGTCCTGCGCGGCAGTTCGGGACGCAGTCGATCTACCACCCACAGCTGTATGCGATTGCGATCGGCGGCGTGCTCCCGCTGCCGTTCTGGTACTGGCAGCGCAGGTGGCCGAACAAGTGGAACAAGTTCATCAACCTGCCGATCATCTTGAACGGAGTCGGGCTCATCCCCCCAGCGACCGGCATCAACTACTCGTCGTGGTTCCTGCTCGGGTTCATCTTCCAGTTCGTGATCCGGAGAAGAAACTTCGTGTGGTGGAGCAAGTTCAACTACGTGCTCACTGCGGCGTTCGACTGCGGGACGGTGCTCAGTGTGCTGTTCATCTTCTTCACGCTGCAGTTCCCCAAGGGCGGAGTCAACTTGAATTGGTGGGGGAACACGGTGTACCAGAACAGTGAGTGGTCTCAGTTGCGCTTTAATATGCGTGACTTCGGCGATGCTGACTATGGGGCTTGCAGCTGCGGACTTCAAGAGATTACCACTGAAGCATGTTCCTGATGGTGGCATCAAGTGGTAGCAAGACGTGCCCGCTCATTAGAGCCACCCTTCCGTCTTTCCTTTCGTCATATGGGACATTCGTTTAGCTGCGTGTACGAGTGGAGGCGCGTCCCGAAACTGAAACAACATCCGATATCCCCCCATCCCTCGTTCTGGCCGCCTTCCGTGTTCTTGCGGGCTCTCTTCATCCTCTTGGCGCCGTTGCCATGAGCTTTGGTTATGAATAGCTGTTGCGACACAGCTTCCCACTTTCTCTTGCCCGTCACTCTGGTCCGCCACCCTGGGAGCACCCTCATACCTCTCGCCTCGTCATCCGCCATCTGCATCCGTCTATCCTTATCTTCGGCATCTGCGTCCGTGTCATCCTTCCCATACCACCCTCCTGTCCTCTTCCCCTCTTCCCAATCACGGCTTCATTGCGCACGCAACGAGTCCACGCCCATCCCGCACGCTATCCCCGCGCACCCTGTCAGCCGTTCTGCGCTGCCGTCCTCCGCAGCCGTTTTCTGTTCTCATGCACATGTATCCGTCCCTTCCGCGAGTTCCGGGTTTCCAGGTTCAAGTTCCACACGGTTCATGGTTCAGCTCAGTAGCATATTAGATATACCTTACATCCGTCCCTACGTATACGCGCGCGCCGCCTGTTTGTTCTGTACACCCCCATGTAAAGTTGCGGGTCCGGCCCGTCTCCTCGACCATTCCTTGCCCCGCGCTCCTTACCATCGCGTCCCGCATTCGATCACATTCCCCAGCCCAGCCCATGCACGTACGGCACATTATTGTCTGTCGTCCCCCGCCGCTCCCTTCGCGCCCGTGGTCTCAGTCGTTTCTCTTCCGGTGGTACCCGTGTCCAAATTGTGTCCCAAGTTGTCAAAGTGTGTGTCAGATGTCTCTAGCCGTAACCATAAGAGTAACCGTTACCTCTCTCCCCTCCAGTACCTCTTTTCATGATATCCAATTCAAGAACCGCATGTAAGCCGTCGCAGTATAAAGGATGGATAACATCTTCGAGCGTGCCGTGTCCTCAGCGTTGCGTGGATTTGCGAGGACTTCCTTCGCTTGTGAGAGTACTGGCCTGGAGGCTGGATCGTACGAGACCGTCACACTCGCCGTCCCCGTCAGTGTGTTTCTCCGAGTCGACAGTCTGGCCGCTGGGCACGGGGCGTGTGCGTAAACTGCAACCTTGTCTCGGGCGACGGGAGTCTGTCTGTCGCTCGGGGTTCGACTGTCGGACAACGTCTCGGGAGCAGTCCGCCGTGACCCGTTGAATGGGCGTCCTAGCTTCCAGTCATCGCTGGCATCCCGGGCCCTCGGCGCGGGCTTGACAACCGACCGAGTGCTGGGGGCCGAGATGAGGGGAGGGAGGTCAGGCGGTCTCGGGGAGTCCGAGTCCAAGTCCGCCTCCGCTCTCGTCGTAGAAGTGTTCTACATACATATAGACTGCGCCTCCCTTCGCCCCCGCAGCTTCCGCTCTCACGCGAGATATCGCCGGGAGTACCGGGCCAAGTGTGTCAGTTCATTCGAGGCTCGAGTACCTGTTTGCAGCGGGCAGAGGTGGGAGGATGTCGAGGTCGCCGAAAATCAGTTTGAGCTGTTGGTGACTTCTTCTGTCCATGTCAAGGTCATGTCGGAATGCGAGCTTAGTGCCAAGTGCTGAAGGTACATACCCGTCGAGTCCGAGAGATTATCTGAGACAATGTCCGGACTCGTTCATCAATTGTCCATCAAAGCGGCAAGTTAGGTTGCTTTAGTGGCTGTGCATCGTGTAAAGTAATAGTCTTGGCGCAGTGGCAGTTGGCTGTGTACCGCGCCTTGGCGCGAGATGCTACGGTCAACAGCGGCGACACTCTGATTCTGCGGTCTTGCTCCTTGTCCATCTGCTCTCACCACTGTCTGCTATGTTTCGACGCTACAAGGACTATCTGCCGCTATCTCTTCTCCCAGACGACGAGGAAGGCACACCATACAGGCCCCAGAAGACGGACATGCGGCGGAGACTGCTGACGCGCGGGTTGGTCCTGGTATCCGTGGTGGTCAACCTGTACTTCGTATACTCGTCATTCACAGCCTGGCCCGCACCTCTGGATGACTACCAATCACTGTGAGTGTCTCTTCTACGGGCTGCTGCGGTTCGTGCTGGTGGGAACTCGGTGAGGAGAACTCGGGGGTTATGGGACCAGGGAGTGGGATCGGAACTCGGAGGCATCGAAGATGCTCGTTGGAGCTACATATGCGAGAGAGCAAAGGATCCAAGCGCACTATTGCCCGTGTCCTTGGACCCGAGGATTACTGCTGCGTATGTGCTCCATCGTCTGCCCGCAGTCACATCCGAGCGGGGAAGAACCTGGTATTTTTGCGCACGTACGTGATTTATTCATGGAGATGACACCGAAGCTCCTGCGTCGTACGAAGCTCCACATGCATTCATAAGTTCACGCCTCGGCGTCGTCGTCCTATTGCCTTGCATACTTGCATAGGCAACCTGAGCTTCGTTCCGAGCACGCATACGCGTATATATGTGCATTCTCAACAGCCGTTCGCGAGGAATAATGCCTTCACCTTGGGGCTGTTGGCGGGGTCGTTGCATCGCGGTAATTCTTTACACACGCGCCGGAGATATGCACGGGAGCGGAGTGTCTGTGACGTGCCGCGCTCAACATTCTGTACATCCGTGCTCGTGTGCAAGGATGTGCGAGATGGCCCTGCTTTCACCTCGCATCGCATGCGTCATTGCTATATCTGGGAGGGAAGTGCACAATCGACACCAAGGCGGCTTCGACATCTATGCGCGCTACAGACCTTCATACTTTGCGGCCGCCGCGTACATGCTGCTTTGACGAGTAGAGCCTCTCGGACATGCATGCATGATACGCCTGGCAAGCCAGGGCTGACGGTGCCCGGAGTATCGTCGCGTCAGACCGCGCGCGCCCGTCGAGTCGGAGGTGCCCTCCTTGTCGGCTGCGGATGACCCTAAGTTCCAATACAGGGACCCCGCTCTGCTCGCGTCGCACTCTCAACTCATGCCCGGTCATGACCAGATGGTAGGAGCCGTGGCGCTATCCGCAGGTCGGGACGGGTGTGCTGTACAAGAGCTCTACGAAGCTCCTCGTCTACCCTCTGCCCAAGGGACAACGACGGTGAGCCGCAGCAGGATGCGAGAACGATCATGAGCTATGTGAGAGCGAAGAGCCGCCTCTGGACATATTCAGGAGTATCGGTCGGGCCTCTATCTCGGTGTGATCATTCAAAAGTCTTCCGTCCAGCCAAGTTCCCATCAGCGCGCCATACACTGCGTGCGCACGACAGCTGACCACGATCCCCATCCAGGAACACGCATCCCGTCGTCGAGGAGAAAGCCCTCTCATTCAAACCTCCAAATCCCCGGGACAACGCCGTCGTGACAGGGCTGTACACGGACGCCTTCGCGACCGCAGTCGCCACGCTCGGCCACACCCTGAACGTCGCCAACTCCTCCGCCTCCCGCCTCCTCTTCTACCTCCCCGACAAAATCTCCAAGCGCGCGCTCTGCATCGCGTCCGTCTCCGGCTGGGACCCAATACCGATCGAGCGCATCGCCCCGCCGTTCAGCGGCGTGCACCGGCACTTCCTCGACCAGTACTCGAAGCTGCACCTCTGGACGCTCGACCAGCGCGGGTACGAGAGCGTCGTGTACGTCGACGCCGACGCGCTCGTCCGCCGCAACTTCGACGAGCTCTTCCGCCTCCCGTTCACCTTCGGGGCCGTCCCGGACGTGTACACGACCGCGCAGGGGTACGTGACCTCGTTCAACGCGGGCGTGATGTTCCTCCGGCCGGACACGGAGCTCTACAACGACATGGTCGCGAAGATCGCGACGGCGCGGTACCCCGCGGAGCAGGCCGAGCAGGCCTTCCTCAACCTCTACTTTGGCGCAGAGGTCCTCCGCCTGCCGTACGCGTACAACGCGAACCTCGCGATCAAGAAGCGCACCCCGGCATTGTGGGATGCGCTTCAGGACGAGATGCGCATCATGCACTTCACGATGGCGAAGCCGTTCCTTCAGGGCGACTACGCGGAGGTGCCGCTGAACCAGCTCGAGCGCAACGCGGAGAAGGTCGCGAGGAAAAAGCCCGCGTTCAAGCGCGAGATCGTCGAGTGGCTCGAGGCGTGGCACGAGACGAGGAGGGTGTACCGCTCGAAGCTCGACAAGTGCAATGCGTTGACTGAGTGAGGGGGATCTGGTGTGTGGGCGTGTGCGCCGCGTTATTTGCTATGCCTATACGTTTCTCGGATTATACCCATATAATGCACTCGTGGTCACGGCGTCGCTCTTGCAGAGCTGAAGGAACGTGTTGCTTGCAGTGTACATAATGAGAGATGCGAGTCGTCGTGCGAGATGTAGTCGTGGTGGTGCTGTTGAATGGGTATATGAGAGCGGTAGCTAGCCCTTCTGCGAGTGTCCGATCACCAGTCCGTAGCCCCTCATCTACCAGAACAACACGTACCAGGGGCAGCTCCGCGCCCGTCTATGTGCAAAGCACGACGACGACAATGCGCGAGAGATAGAGAATGAGGTCCAGATGCAAGGAAAACTATACTGCACAAAGTAACGAGTCCGCGAGTACGCGGAGCTGTAGAGACATAAATGAAGCAAAAAAGATAAACTACTAGCCCGTCATAGTACGATAGACATATTCGACCCTATCAAACAACCTACATATCGTCGCTCGTCTTTCTACTACACCCCACACGGCAGGGTCGAGGTGAGCACGGTCATAGTGCCCTGTGCGCGCCCCTTCCTGCCATATTTGGTGTGCCACCGGCTAGGCCTGGTGGCGGCGGCGCGGGGTGTCCGTAGGACGAGTCAGGCGAGGCTCGCTGGGAGCCCATGCCTGGTTGGCTGGGATACCGGTTGTGAGCAGGGTACTGCTGTGCCGGAGAGTACGGGCGTTGGGGAGGGTACTGTTGGGGTGGAGCGTAGTCTTGAGGAGCGTACTGTTGAGGAGCGTACTGCTGTGGAGGAGCGTACTGCTGTGGAGGAGTGTACTGCTGTGGAGGAGTGTACTGGCTCGGGGAAGCGTATTCCTGCTGCGAGGGGTAAGGACGGTGTAGTGGTGCTTCCCGGTATCCGTCGTTCGGGTACGCGTTGGGGTTCAGTGGTGCGTGCGAGTATTCGCTCAGCGGGGTCGTTGCGTAGCCAAGATCAACGTTGCTCCTGCTCGCGGCAAGGTTCGCATCGAAGTACCCAGACTGCAGAAAACAAGACGGTCAACGACTGGAAAACCTCACGACAGACCAAGGCACTCACCGAGTTCAGTAATGGCTGGTTATCCGGGATGTCTAACCTCGTCATCTCGATCTCAGGCGTAGGACCCTGGGCCAAGTACCGATCATATCCAAGCATCTTGGTCGGCCCAGGCGACGCGCTCCGCGCATCTGGGTACATGCTCTTAGTCTCCGACAGCAAGTTGGTCGACGAGATCGACTGAGTGTCCCAATCATCTCCACGGTCGCGGCGATAGAGCGCAGGGTCGTACT
The DNA here is from genome assembly GCA_004369055.1 of Polyporus arcularius HHB13444. Taxonomy (NCBI): domain Eukaryota; kingdom Fungi; phylum Basidiomycota; class Agaricomycetes; order Polyporales; family Polyporaceae; genus Polyporus; species Polyporus arcularius. The sequence goes on along the minus strand of ML211147.1, from coordinate 31,480 downwards.
CAAGGTCGCGCTCCTGAACACCAGCGATCTTGATGCCGCCGGCGACAACGTGCGCTTCAGCCGACTGCCCACCCATGTCGTCGAGCTTCGTCTGCACGTTACTGATCTTGCCGTGGAACACCTGCGGGAGCAGGTGCGTCATGTTCGCGTGCACCATCGGCGTGAACAGCTCCGAATGCAGTGCCGGGTGCCCGAAGCGCTTCTCAAGCCGGTTCCGCGCCGTGTCGTTGCGCCGCGAGTGTATCTGCGCCTCGCGCAACTCCGCCTCCGTCGGGATGTAGTAGCGGAACGACGGTTGGAAGAACCGGTGGATGTACATCTTGAAGATGACGATGAAGAGGATCGGGGGGATAGTGGCGATCCAGTGCAGTGAACTGAACCCATGCTGAAGGCCGATAGCTGGGAGACGACGGTCAGTCCATGAAACGAAGCAGCTCAGTGAGCAGGTACGCACTGAGTATCATGATGCACTGCATGAGGACAACTCCAGCCAGGAGACGGTTGATGACGACGTTCCACATGCGCCCACCGCTCTCGGTCTTCGAGACGAACACGAACATGAGCTGGTACTTGTACACCCACGAGCTGATCCAAAAGACCACTGCGCAAGCCACGACCACGAGAGGTGCCAGCGGAGCGAAGAATAAGCCTACGGCTGCCATGAACAGCAGATTCGAGCTGAACCACCGTCAGCAGATGTCTTTGTGCAGCACAGATGGAAGGAGCTCACAAGTAGATCGCAAACTGGAAATCAGGAGGCTGCGTCCATTCTCGAATTTCACGAGGTGTCCGTCCAAGGAAGCTGGACAGGGAAGAACAGTCAACGCGCATTCACGATTCGCAGCGATAGGACGTACTGGGTCTTGAAGTATACAACGAACAGGTTGAGCAGTTGAGCAAGGTCAAATAGGACAAGGAAACCACGGAGCCTAAGTAGAGAACGTCAGGAGAGTACTTCACACGGCCGGCTGGGACTACGCACGGGAAATAAGTGAGCCAGTACGACGCCTGGTCGATGTAGGTCTCGTTGATGGTCTGAGGAAGCTCTGTAGGACGTCAGTGAGCTTCCAGCACTGTGCAATTTGTGGATTGGCGAGAAGTACGCACGATGGAGATTGTCGATGATGTCCTGGAAACTCTTGTGCTTGCCGATCAAGATGACGATCTGCTTCACCGAGTCTGCGCAAAAATCGTCAGCATCACTGCACACCCAGCGACTCCGCATGTCGTAGCGACTCACTGAAGATGACACCAATCAGCGTGAAGATGATCAGTTGCGAGATGATCAAGAACGCGAAGTAGCGCGCCACGACGGCGCGGTCCATGCGCGAGTGCGTGTACGCGCCCATGTACTTCGTCAACTTGCGCATGATGATCGGCAGCGCCCATCCAAACAGCGCAGACACCGCGGGGGGCAACACACCACTCAGGAACGTGAACGACCCCGGGGAGGCATCTGACCACGTTTCCAGGAAGGGCACAAACGCCGTTAGCGAGGACAGGTTGGCGAGAATGGAGATGATCAGCAAGGGCACGGTGTTGAATGCGCAGACAGCGATGAGCCACAGCCAGCCGATAGTCTGCTTGCCGCGAATATCTGACCTGCTCCTTCCCAGGTTCTTCCATACCTATAGGAGTAATCAGCACTGGAACCTATCGCTGAGGCAAATCCGCAGCTCACAATGTCCTTGGGGTTCGGAGCTAGGGTGATAGTGGTGCCTTTCGGGTGCTTATGCCGGAGCATGTTCGCAACGATGTGCGCATACGGAACCGCGGCCATGGACGCGAAACCGTAGTTCTCGGGCTTGCGCAAGTCAATCTGGTTGCGGAACTCCTCGACGGCACGTTCAGCGCGCTGGAGCTTCGCGCTAGAAGACATGGTCAACACTCTTGCGGACATCACGATGACATGCTTCAAGCACATACGTGTAGTAGTCGATTGCGTCCTTCTTCTCTCCGCCAATGCCCATGAAACCGCCGATTGTGATGGTCGGCCGCTTCTTGCCGATCTTACCGCCCTTGAGGTATTTGACCAGTACCGCCTCGAGTTCTCGCACAGCATCATTGTGGTACTCAATGAGCTCCGGTAGACGGCCGACCTTGCGACCAATATGCACCGAGGTCGTGGGGTACGGGACTTGCACTGACTCGAAGATCGCGCGGATGCCCTCGTCAGACTGCAGCTTCTTCGGCACGTCCGTAGTCATGAGCGTGCGCGCATAGAAGGACTGGAGGTACTCCGGGGAGCGGAACCACTCCTTCCGTAGCCGCACGACCTCGCGCCAGTGCATGTAGACAAAGGCGATCACAATGAACGTGATTGCGTACGTCACAGCGACATGCGCGAACAGCAGATCTCCCTTCACGTTCCGGATGGTGAGCATGGAGAGCGCGTCGCGGCTTTCGCTCGGGACACTCTTGATGTTGTACACAACGTTGATCGGGATGAGGACGGCGCAGGTGAGGACTGCAATGGCGGTGAATAGCCAGCGGCAGAGGCGGAGGAAGCGGAGGAAGATGGCAGCATCGAGGCCAATCTTGTCGACTAGCTCGGGCTCTTTCGTGTGGAGGAGTGGAGAGACCCATCCGAGGAACGAGTCGGAGGCGCGCGGAGGAACCTTGTCGCCAACGTGATATTTGACTTTGGGCTCGTAGACGATCTGGCAAATGGGGATCAGCACGTCGTGTTACTGTCAACATTGCTGAGACAACGGTGGATCTGCATTGGATCCCGACAACCTCAGATATGGACATGGGATGTCGCCTGTGTGCGCGTTCCATGGCCAATCTTCCGGAGTGCCTGACGCATGCGGCATGCTTTGCATGGGACGGCTTCTGAGAACTACATAGTATGTCTCTTTGAATCTCTCCATTGCAATGCAGGCGGAGGGACAGCATGCCCGTCGTGGGAGCTGGAACAACGAAGCGCTGGAGAAGCTGCTCGGAGATGCGGGCCTCCGGACGTGCCCTGTGTTCACTCTGCACAGCGTAGCATGGCTGGGTGATGCCCAACGGAATGAGATCCAAAGCGACGTGGTGCAGGGCTCGCAATTGAGGACAGTCACAGTCAGGAAATTCCAGCCGGGTTTGAGGCATCGGTTGGGAGCATGTGATGCAAGGTCGGGGCTTCTTCGAGTGAGGTATGTATGAAGTACGGAATCGATGCAGATGGGAGGCGCATGCAGGATGAATACTGCCTGTACGCGCATTTCACGCGCATACAGCCAACATCTTCTGCTTCCGGCCGATATGCAGGTCGTCAGGATCGCCGTGCGCACGCACTGGCGCAGCTTAACCAGGGTGTTGGGATGGCGTCTTCGAGTGAAGTATGGAAAATGGGAATAGATGGACCGATACAGATGGAGGCGCGTTATGCAGGAAGAGGGCACATGGTGTGCTGCCTGTATGCGCATTCAGCACGCATACAGCCAACATATCATGCAGTATGCGAGTTGTTTGAATCCGAGGACGAAGAACGGAGCTTCTCAAAGCGAAGATATAGTACGCGAAGGTCACACACCTTATTTCTTGGCCGAAGGACGTTGAATACGATGATCGTTGCAAACTACCACAGACACTGGGTGAACGACTGCCTTCACTTGCACCCTCAAGAGTACTCACCGATACGCCGAACATCAATGCAACCTGCGAGGCGACTGCAACGGGCGCCAGCGACCGTTGGCTTGTGGTCTCGTCAATGAACTTGTCCAAGTCATTGTCGGCCATGGCGTGCGAGGAGGGTGCGGATAGCTAGTGAAGCGTTTGAGCCCGCTCAGAGGCTGTATACTAGGCCAGCTCTAGGGGGATGGGGAGAGACAGGAGAGACAGAAGTCTGTGGTGGATGAGAGTCAAGGCGAGGTCGTCGTCGAGCGCGTCGGAGGGCGTTGTCTCGAAGAGGAACAAAAGAACAGCGCGCGTTCAAGCCGTCACTTTGCGAGGCTGTGGCCTGCGTCCGCTTTCAGGCGCCAGGCACACCTTATCCCGCAGCTAAGTGATGTAATTATTCCACAGAGTATCCGTTTATGGCACAACAAGTCGTATTGGTTTTGCTTGTATTCCATGCTAAGTTCGCTGCAAATGGTGCTCCATCCTTTGCAGAGCCTCTTCCTCCTGCCTCCTCCAGCGTCCTCACTATATTGTCTTCAGCCTCGTATGACGGCACGAGACTCGCGAGATGCTCGTAGATCATTGTAGCTCCACGAGAAATATTACGTGGCCTCGGTTACGTCTAAGTAAGTTCTACTTAATCAAATCACCCCAGACATCCGAAGAGAGGTTGCCGGCGGCAGCGCGAGAGCGCTGGTAAGAAGTCGAGTAAGTAGTTGTGTATGTCTCCCCTAGGGCCGCCTAGGCAGATGTTTATAAGCTGTAGTACCTCGAAGTGATAAGTGAAAAGGACCCTGTGCGATGCGGCGTTCGGGAATCCCTTGGGACAGTGCTAGCTCTTCTATGTGGTTCACGAAGTCACCTCACCTCCACCGACATCCCAAGTTGCACAACGGTAATAGAAGTATACGTATAGATAGGCCGAGGGCGTCCGGGGTATGCTTACACTACAGACATAGTTTCAGTACAGGCGGATGAATTCAGGTCGTCCCTCCCCACCGCAGAGCTCGAAAATCAACCCAACCTTCGAACCATCTCATCATCGTGCTCAGCCCTAATCAGTGCATAATCGGCCACTCCCGCTGGCCAAAAGATGGTCTTCGAAAGATAGAGCGGGTATCGCGCTATGCCCTCTTCTCCTGCCCAGTCGAAGTCCACGATCCTGACCCTCTTCCCCACGTCGTCATTTTCTGCACCGGTCGGCTTCGCAACGACGACGTTCCCCAGTCGGACGTCGCCATGCACCAGGTTATGGTCATGCAACAGCTTGACCGCACGCTTGACTGCAACGCGCACGCCATCAGGAAGGGCATCATTTTGCGAACCGCAGCGGAGGTGGGCGTATCTCCCCGGAAAATATTCCCCCAGTACGCTACGCCATGATGCGGAATTCACGAGGGCGTGGATGGACGCAAGGAGCACAGGATGCTGGAGGACACGTTCATCTCGGGATGCGACCGTGGCAGGGTCAGAGGAATTGTCCCGGACGAGTTACGTGCGGGATAGCAGCGTCATTACACCATCGATGCAGTGTGAAACAGCGACCTGTGCATCCTGCAGAGCGCGGAGAAGAGAGGTATGGCAGGAGAACCCTTGTTATGCTGTCTTGTCCTGGGCCTTCTTCAGCGCAACTCTGACGCTTCTGATAGAGTTCTCTCTTGCGGTGATAAGACGCTTCGCCTTTGCAACGTCGAGCGACTCCTCGAGCGCAGAGTAGGAAGGATCACTAGGCTTCTTGGCAATGATGACACTCCCGTCCACGGTCGAGTTTTCCTCTCCGGTTTCCTTGGCGTCGTTGGTGTCCGCTGTCCGAGTCGCCCCGGCCAGCTGGGTGCGTAATAACGCAAGCGTCTTGTCCAAGGACGCCAGAGTAGCGATGCAAGTGGCCATGTCGTCCTTGCGTCGGAATGCATGGCCGACCTCCCGCGCGCACATCTCGATGTGGTCGAAGCGCACACGGCCGAGCATCTCGCCGCCGAACCTGATGTCACACGCATCCCGTCAGCGACCTCTCTCAGCAAGTGTTTTGCTCGAGCAAATCATACCAACGACTGACGACGACCACAGCATCGATGACGCCCTCGGCCTGCATGACCTTGAGCACGCGCCCTCCGGCGTACTTCTCGCCGTCGTCGTCAGAGCCGCTAACGACCTCAAAGTCGTCCGGGCCTCCAAGACCGTCTCTCTGCGGCTTGAGCACCATGCATCCCCATGCCGCAATCTCATGCGTTGCAGGCCGAGCGCCGTGTGTGACATTCTTGAGATGGTTGACGGCTTTGCGGGCTTCTTCGGGGCTCGTCGCCGCGTACACTGTGGCCACAAACGTTGACCCTCTGTCGCGTATTTCTTGAGAAGTCGCGAGTGCTTTAGGGGGTGGTTTAGAGGCCTTCACATAGGAGTCGAGATTCGAGGCCATAACCGTTCGCATTGAAGGTTAAGCTGGAGACACCAATCAGGATATTTGCAGTCCGCTTGACTCCGATCAGTCATGGTAGGCATCCAATAAAACATCAGTTCAACTCCGATCACAAGCTAGTACCACAGTGAGTAAATGTATCTTCAGCGATAAGTACTGGCAGTGAACAGGCCTCGGCCGTATCTTTTCCGTTATACATACCGACCATGGGACTCTATGGGACTCCGGAGCCTCCAAGGTAAAGTTACTTCAAGTTACGTGATCGTTCCACGAGATGAATTCGTGACAGAGTCTGATATTTACCTGGACAGGAACACGACTCGGCTGCTTACGTCTACGGTTTAGGACCTTCCAGCCTTCGGAGCAGATCCAGCGCACTGGCAGTGAGAACAGCAACTGCAGAGCGGCCGACTCAGATTGGAAGCTACTTACTCATGGGAAATCTTGTGCATATGCCACATGGCGGAGGAAGTCCATAAGTTGGCTGCTATCGCGGTTCTAGCCCACGAGCCCTCGTGATAAGATTCGGCCTGAATGGGACTCGCAGGGTTGGAGCTTGGACAGACTCACCCACACGCCAGCATGTCGAATGGTCCCATACTGGCAGGCGGCGCGGTCCTTGTCGCAAGTCTCCTCTGTTGGCTCTATCTTCGCTTCAGAGGGTCGTATGGGAAGTCTCCTGGTACGCCTCAAGGGTTTGCAAGTGCAAAGGAGGAGGTCCTGCAGCCAGGGTCGTCACTCCCGGATCCCGATCCTCTGACCGAGTTTGACCTGGAGAAGACCACTTCGCGCAACTTTGTGTATGTTAACAAGACAGTGCGCCATCCATACTATCAGGTACATAGCACAGCTACTATTGCTCGCCATGTCTAACTTCAGGCGCGCGGACAGACTATGGCGCATCAGCCTATGCATGTAAACCATTGGATCGAGATCGACAAGGAGTACAAGTGGTATCTCGACGAGAAGGCACGGGTTATAAAGGAACAAGGTCTGTCGACCTGACTCAACGATGTCCCAAACTCATAAATCCCGTGCAGGCAAGGTCGTCATCGACTCGCTGCCGGACAACGACGAAGCATGCGGGGAACTCCTTATGGAGCTTGTTGACTACCTTCCGAAGCGGTATCCAACGCTATTCACTCGCGAAGGATACGACACGATCACAAACCATGTGATGGACGAGCGGCACGAAGGCCTGAGCAAGAAGCGAGGCGTCGATGCACTGCGTGTGATCGCTCGGTAAATTGCACGTCCTGATATAATGCGCGTCCTCATACTTCTGTAGGCTGGTCCAGGATGACTTCTTGATGGGCAGAGAGCGGGAAGACGGGCAGATCTATCTCGTCGGCGGTCTCATAGCATTCCCAGGTGAGTATACCAGCGTAAATAGCAGCCGATATTCCAGCTGACACGTTTTCAGGCTTCTACCTCCTTTCGGAGACCATAGGCAAACCAATCAAGGTTCTCCATGCACCGGTGCCCTACTTCAATGAGAAGCTCCTCGTAAGCGTCGAGCGCACGCTCAAACGCTTCAAGCCCGACCAGCCGTTCGAGCGGTCCAGCTGGATGATCACAGATGACCGCAACCTATTCTGGCGTGAGTCCTCAGACTCCGACCGTCTACGCATCTCGACGCTCACTTCTACCCAAGACAATGTCGCTTCCGCACCGGCGAATCCTGAGATACATCCGAAGGACCTCTGGCTGCGGATCGACCACCAGACCTTCCGCAAGCTCCCACGCACCAACGCCATCATCTTCGGAGTGTGAGTGACCGCCGTAGACCCGGAAGTCGATGCACTAACGAGCTAGCACAGACATCCGATCCTGCGCAAGATCGAAGACTTTGCGGACAGCCCTCTCGTGCCGGCCCTGCTGGAGAAGGTGCACCTAGAGACAGATCCCGTCATGCTCACGGTGAGTACTCGCCCTTTTGATCGAGTGCGCGTGACAAATCGTGGCTGACCGTCGCGCGTATGGTATACCAGTACAAGGGGACGCAGAAGTACGACGCACTCCTGCTTCCGTATCTGCGAGAACTCACCCAGAGCCAACTCGACCGCGGTCTCATCACGTAGGCATCTCTCAATGCTCACACCGTATGGGCCGCTGCTAAACTAGTGGCATCGACATGCAGTGACGAGGACGATGTGCGGTCGTTCCGAGAGCTGCTCAAGGACAAGAAGGTGGAAGTCCCGACGAAGCAGTCCACACTCGCTGTGCCGACCGAGTCCGAGGTCAGGGTAGCCATGCGAGCAGCTAGAGCTGAGGAGGGTGTCCAGTGACTGGCGTCGCGACGACGTGATACATACGTCTATACCCACCCCCGCAGTGTGCCAGTCTGGCTTTAGTTGGACATATGTGTATGTCTCTTTTCGTGTATAGTATCATGATTCGGACGGGTAAGACTTCTAAGGCTAGTATACCATGTTCCACAAGCCCACCGCGCAGTCCTAACTCACATGTGCACATAGTGCTCTGGAACCTGCCACGAATGTCAAACTTCGCAAAGTGTACTCTACGCTATTGATTGTCGGCAGTCTGTTGTACCAGGGTACTCGGCAGCGAGTCAGTGACTAAGGCTCTCTCGGAGAATCATCGGAGTTATCATGACGCCCTCTTACGCGAAATCCTGGCGTCCTCTTCCTTTGACCACATCTCTACTCTGCGCTCCTCCCCATACGATAAGCATCCGACTAGGAGGTGTACGGGGGTGTAAGCTGTAAGTGCGAGTCTCCAGGAGCAAATTACCTCATGTGCAATTCGCCTGACTTACATCATAAACGTAAATCCACCGGAAGCCCGAATTCACGGCTGAAGATGAACGACTCGGAGTACGTGCCTCATGACTTTCCTCGCTCAAACATACAGTCGATGGTAGCTCACCCACAGTGTGGAAATCGTCAGACAAGCGGACGTCGTCCCGCACCTCCACTACAAAGGAGCTCCCAGCTTCCAGGGACCCCCAACTCGAAGCCAAAACCAGCCAGAGGACATCGCCCTCGAGCCACTCGATACCCAAGCTCATTGCTCATGTGCCTCGCTGCCCGTGCTTGTTACGCAGGAAGCGGTCGATGCGGAGCGTTCATCCCAGATGTCCGCGCTGCAGGGTACAACGAACTCGGAGTCTAACAGGCGGCTGCCGTTCCGGGCGCACGTCATGTATGCGACGGCGCTGACGATGATGTTCCTCGCCGGCTGGAACGACGGTACTACTGGTCCGTTGTTGCCGCGCATACAGGTTGCGTATAATGTTCGTCTGTGCTGTCCTCAGTTGCATTCTGGGAGGTGTTAACGGTGTCGGGAGCGCAGATAGGATTCGCTATCGTCTCGTTGATCTTCGTGTTCAACTTTCTGGTAAGTGCCGTACTGCGGAGTGCGGTTGCGACTGAGCTCAGTGCACCCCATGCTGACATGTCTCGCTATACAGGGGTTCGCTGTCGCTGCGGCGTTGAACGTCTACCTCACGGATCGCTTCGGGTTCGGCAAGGTACACTTGTACTCTCTCGGAGTCACATCTTTCATATCTCATAATGATTTGCACCGCAGGTGTTGTTCGTCGGTACTACCTAGCTTCCTCGTTGGAACGAAAGGATCGTAGCCTAACTGACTTGCAGGCGCTGTGTCTCAAATGATCGGATATGCCCTTGAGGCTCCGGCACCGCCGTTCCCGATCTTCGTACTCGGGCAGTTCTTCATGGGTCTCGGCATAGCGCTGCAGGTGCGTTATGCTCTACGGGTCTATGCTTCAGAGAAAGTACCAACGGACGCGATAGCTCTCAGGTGCCAATACCTTCGTGGCCGGACTCAAGCAGCATGTCTCGACGCGACTCGCCGTGCTGCATGCATGCTACGGTCAGCCATACTCCCACTCCCTACAAAGCTCAGCGAGTTGCTCATGATCGACGCTCATTGTGTTTGAATTTCGCAGGGGCTGGTGCGCTGTCGGCCCCGCTCGTGGCCACCCAATTCTCCCAGCTGCCGCGCTGGTCCTTCCACTATCTGGTCTCGCTCGGACTGGCCCTCATCAACATCTGCGCGATCGCTTCTGTCTACAAATTCAGGACCTTCGAAGGTGTGTTTCCGCTCATCATCTACTAGCGCTGCACTGCACAGCGGCTGACCTCGACCTCGACCTCCAGCTCTCTTGACGGAGATAGGCATACCTCCTACTGCGAACGACCGCGACAACGGCCTAAGCGGCAGCAAGTACCAGCAGATCATGCGCCTGCGCGACGTCCACCTCATCGCGCTGTTCATTCTCATCTACGTCGGCACCGAGGTCACGCTCGGCGGATGGATCGTCACGTATATTATCGACCTGCGCGGAGGCGGCTCTTCGTCCGGGTATATTTCGTCCGGGTTCTTCGGCGGTATGTCCCACACTGCTATCATGCTTAGAAGACTCCTTCTCATTGTCATGACAGGACTGATGGTGGGTCGCATCGCCCTACTCGGGGTTAACAAACTCGTACGTATCGCCCCTCCATGAACACCTTACGGCGCAGAGACACTCACTGACGCATTGACTGGCATAGGTCGGCGAGAGACGCGCAATCTTCCTCTACGGCATCCTCTGCATTGCGTACGCATCTGTCTTACCTTCTCCCATGAAATCCTGCATGGGCACTCACACTCTACGCTATACGCAGGCTGGAGATCGTCGTCTGGCTCGTGCCCTCGCTCGTCGGCGGCGCAGTAGCCGTCGCAGGCGTCGGCATGCTGTTGGGTCCCATGTACCCACTCGTGATGAGCCATACCCGACGCGTCTTCCCGCCCTACCTCCTCTCGGGATGTATTGGCTGGATTGCGGCGATTGGGCAGTCGGGGTCGGCGTTCTTGCCATTCGTCACGGGTGCGCTTGCGTCCAAGGTCGGGATCAAGGTTTTGCAGCCTGTGTAAGTGGCTCTACTCTTTCCATGATGTTCGGATCTGGGCTTACTTTGCTATAGTGTTGTTTCGATGATGGCTGTCATGGTTGGCGTCTGGGCTTTGGTGCCGAACTCACCTCGGCGTTTCGACTGATTTACCTCCGCTGCTGATACCAATGGCATGGATATCAGTGGCACGCAGAAAATTACTCCTTACGACCTCAAGAATCTGATGATGCGCCAATTTGCATTGATACAGGATGGTACAAGAAATGGGACACTGTTACTTCATAACTGGTCTAGAGCACAGCAATCGCGCCAGCAAACAGACATCCTCCTAGGCATGCGCTAGCGAAGATACCAAGAGTCCTCGGAATCTCCGTCCAGAAGTACGCAATGGTACCCAACAACGCGAGGATGAACCCGAGAATGGCCATGACCACCGTCACGGTGTGGACGCGCGTCAGCATGAGCACCATTGAGTTCAACTTTACGACCGCGTCGTCAGCACCAGCAGCCTCGGGGTCTTTTCTGAAGCCAGCTTTGCGCACCACGCCGCACAACCACGCGAACGGATGCACCTGGCTGACGGAGATGAGCGAGCGGAGGTCGGTGTATGCCTCCCATGTGATGTCGCGGACGATCTCGGTGGGAGTCGTCGTCGCCGAGAGAACGGGGCCGGGAGAGAGTGTTTGCATGCCGGCACGGAACTGCTTGCGAGCTGTGTCGACTGACATCTTGGGGGCGGCGCTCTCAGTATCCTGTTCCGCCTTCTCTGCGTCCGCGAGGCGGTAGCGGATGAGAACGAAGGAGCCGATATATGCAAGGATGGCTAGCGGTGCGTCAGACGTCAAGAGGAATGCTCGTGTGCTTGGCGCCACTCACACGCGCAGACATGGAAAATGATTGCGCCGCCCAAGCTCGCAATTATGAGCGTGTCCGTGGCTGACCACTCGTTCGAGTCCGGGCGCGCGGGGAAGGAATAGAGCATGCTGTCGATGGAGACGAAGAACGACGTCTGAATGGGTATATGTGTACCAGCGGTCAGTATATGCGCTCTATATCATCTCCATACGATAAGTACATTACCGTATGATGCTTGCACGCCCCGGCGGGTATGTGGCGCATCAAGGAACGAAAGTGACTAAATCCGAAGTACTTACCACAATTGACATGGCCGACAGACGATCCAGCCAAACCTGTACCACCGCGAGCAATGCCTGCTTCGTCGCGTCCTCAGGATTGCTGGGCGGATTGACTATATGCATGGTCAACAGATGATCGTTAAGAGAACTGCATGGCATCGCTTACCTGGTGCGACGGCGGCGGAGGTGAGCGACTTGAACATGGCCATGGTCGCACAGGCAAAGGTGGGCGTCGAGAGCAAAGCCTGGACTGGGGTCACTCTCGTGGACGGAGTACTTATACGGATCCGCGTGAAGGGTGCGTGAAGGGAGGGTGCTTCGCCGAAGGGACAATCCCCATCCGGCACGCTCCGGGCAAGCGACAGCGGTCACACCGTGGTACTAGATCCTTGCGCAGAGGACTCAATGGCATAGAGTATTGGTGGAGGACTAAATGCGAGACATCTAGGTAATAGTAGGAGCAGTTGTCTAAGTTCATAAGCATGCGACGTTATCGTGGCGGTCAAAGATGCAGGAGGCGAATGTTCGCACGCCTCGGTGGTCTGCTAAGGCTGAGAAAGGCAACCTAGACGCCCGCGGGCCCAGTGATCACCAGTGGCAAGTGCTTTGATTCTTCAAGCTGCACGGACAGAACAAAGGAGCTGCTCAAGTATCATGGTATGCGTACAGTACATCAAGGACAACGCTGATATCATAAGTTACACTGAAACTTGTGCAGTCACGAGAAGCCGCAAGCTTAACCTATCCTGCGCCTCTTGTTCGGACGGTCGCAGTCAGTCGAAGGACTGCTGTCGTCCTCGTCATCGCTCAGACATTGCCGCACCTCGAGTCGCTCCTCTAGCTTGTCATTCTCCAGCTCCTCTTCCTGCACCTCCAATTGGTCCAGAGTCTTGTCCAGCGGGGGCCAGAAGCTATGCTCGATGGCGTCTGACAGGATCTCAATCATCGCATCGTGAAGTGCGACTTCAGAGTCCTCGTCATCATCAGAGTCGAATGATTCGGAGAAAGGGACGTCGACATTCAACTCGAGGCAAGCGAGTGGTGAAGCGTGAGCCCGATGCGCAGGCGGCGCCTTGCGAGGGGAGACGTTCTCCTTGTCAGAAGGAGCCACTGGCCGTGGTACGATCTGGGGGCACTGTGCGTCGAGCTCTTTTTCCGGGGCATAGCGCTCCCTAATCAAAGCGAGCCACGATGTGAAAACGCGGTCGATGGGGTGCGGCACCAGCCTTGTCACCACGGTTCGGCAACGGGGCAGCTTCTTCCGCGTCTCCTTGAGGAATTCCAACCTCGCATTGCCCTCCACAGATACGAACAGGCGGCCATGCCTCATGCAGCGCTCCTTGAGTGCCGATGCCCGGGTGACGCTGTCAATCGTTTGCGTCCCGAAGTACTCCTTGTCGAACTGGACGGGGTTCTTGCAGCTGTGCCGCAGGTACGAGAGGCCGAGAGATGTGAAGATGTGAAGGAACGCCTCGAACTCGTCCGCTGGCATGACAGGGTCCTCCGGGCGGTTCAGGGCTTTGACGGACAAGAAGTCCCAGGTTCCCTGTGTCACAGCGGATATCAGCATCGAGTAACCAGACTAGTGCATAGGCTGTAGTGTCACTCACTCGACGATCAACACGGTAGACGAAGCCCGGAGCGGATCGTCTGGATACGCGTTCGCCGTACTCCCAATCAATGAGCATTCCTCTGTACGCGATACCGGCACCGTCTTCGAAGTAGGCATCATAAGGAACCATCAGCAGATTCCCTTCGCTGAGATCACGGTGTAGGATTTTCGCCCGCTTGTATGCACTCCGATGTGCTGAGTAAAGGTCAGCCTTCCAAACCAAGAAATGACAACGCCTGCCAGACGAACCTTCCAAGCAATCACGGAACACGACAGCGAGATCTCTGCTGTTCCTGAACTCGTCGACCGGCAGTCCGACCTCCTGTGTGACCACCCGGTAGTGGACACGCTCGATCCGGGACCTCGCGGGCTTCGGCCCCTGCTTGCACAGACGAGCAAGCGTCCCCTTGACATCAAGACGGTGGCTGGACACGTCTGCGTGACATACCAGCGTCGGTACGTACTCCACCCTATGCCGGTTGAGGTCAGACAGCACGGCGCCCTCTTGCTCGTACTCGTCATCAAGGATCCTGCGCCAGGTATCCTTGAGCCAGACGAACGTGCCGTGGAGGGGGCCCATGCTGTAGCATAGTGCAATGTAGCCGCGGGATGCACGACTGGGCTTATCGGAGTATGCCGCGGGCTTCGCGATGAGGAACTCGAGCCCCTGGACCGTCACGGAGTACCACGGCCAGTCATCGTCCAAGCTCTCCTCGAAGCACATCCGCGCATGATCCGATGCTCCGTCCAGTTTGCTGTTGGCCATCTGGCGCATGAACGAGATCCGCTCGCTGGTGTACCCGGTCCCGCGCTTGCATCTCAGCAACTTCGCGGTGGTGTCGATACCGCGTTCGGCTCGGTCCATCTCCGTGAACCGTCGGAAGAATTCACGGAGGATGCTCTGTGTAGGGCTGGTCTTGTAGGTAAATGGATGCGTAACGAAGAACGCTTCGCGGTCGGCGCGGACGATGCGGGCGCTGGCGCCGCAAACAACGACGAGGAATAGGTGGGTGTGCTGCTGTCGAGCCAGCACGCGCGATACAAATATCGATACGTAGGCTCGGTTCTCGTCTTGCGCCCGAGCAAAGGCTTTAGACATGCGGCGTGTACTGTCGTCCGGGGCGAACGGGTCATCGTCCTGCTCGAAGAAGAGGACGCAAGCCTCGATGAGGCCCCACACCGCATCGGTGTTGTCGTCTGGCACGTCGTCGCCGTCGTTGTAGAGAGCACCGAACATGTCTTCTCCGTCTGTGGACATGACCAGAGTGTGTTCGGGACAGATTGTGGGTTTGATGGTGTTGAACGCCTCGACCTATGGTGGTTAGACGTTGTTAGCGGTCGGTCACAGGGAAGAGATTGATGATCTGGGACGCACAAAGGAGTAATCCCATAGGTCGTCAGGTTCTCCAATGTCAACTTCATCAAAGTCACGAGCAGCTTGAGTGTGCTTCGACGTGCGCAGTGGTTGTTGGGCCTGGTGGTCGGCGCTCGGGATGGACTTATCGGGGGCGAATGTGTCGAGGAAAGCGGCAGCGGGGAACCGATATACTCTCTCCATACTGTGTGGGGCAGATGTGTTGTAGTGAGCAAGGGAGGACGATGGAAGTGAGATGGGTCGAGACTCGGGAGAGGTTTGAAGAGTTCAAGAGAGGAACGGAGGCGCTTGGATTTCCATATGAGCGCCTGAGGGTGTCCGATGCAAAGTCAGCTTTGTCTAGATATCGATTGGCGACAACAGACGGCCCGAAGGCCGTCATGAACCTTGCAGCAAGCGTGCATCGCCGTATGTGTCGCAAGAACCCCATCTCGAGAGTCAAACACGAAAAGCGAACACACGCGAAGTTGAAAGTTTACATTCGTACTTGGAAAGCAAAGTCGCTACAACTAGAAGTGCCCATCAGTCACAGACATATTAGCGAGAGAGAGCTCAAGACATACATAGGGTATAACTGTCCGATACGTTCCTGTTACTATGACGTCTTTGACTTTCGGTGTATGGAAGACGCGGGCCAGAAGACCGCCGCAACTCCGGAGACAAGGCAAGCCGCCAAACACCCTGAGGCGAATGCGCCTGCGCTCCGGGCGAGGCGGGTCCAGACGAAGCACATTACGCCTACCAAGGCAAGGACGAATCCCGTGGCAGAAAGCCACATACAGAGCGAGTGTAGATGGTCGAGCAGATGTGTCGGCGGCTGCCCTCGGCGGAAGGGGCCGACCTGTTCGAGGTGCGGGTTTGTAGACCAGACGGATGAACTCGACACGGTGTCAATGCCGTCTTTGTGGCGGGCAACTTCGATTTTGTGCTCCTCACGCTTCGCCATGGAGAGCTTGTAACGAATGAGGAAGAACGCAGCGAAGAAGGACATGATCGCTGCAGAGACGTGTACCACCAAAGCACCCGCGAGGGCAGCATTGGCAGCTTGGTCAACGCGCGGGTCTGAATCTGCGCTGTCGGGTGTTGTGATACCCAGGAGCTGGGCCTCGATGGCAGCGAAAAATGTAGTCTGTGGGCGGGCGTGTGCTCAGTCCTACTCATTTCCACGGGCACACATCGATTGGGGAGTGGATATGGAGCACATCGCTACGAGTTGGAAGTCTCCGTAGAAGCAAGACTCACTATCACGCTGATAAGCTGCAAGCGGTCCATCCAGGACTGCACAAGTTCATCCATCGCTTTCTTCCGCGCTTTCTCATCGTACTGATCTTGATCCTCTTGCGTCCCTACATTGGGGAACGTGCCCGTCGCGTCACAACTCAAACAGTATGGTCGTGATATACGTACATTTGCGCTAGGCACCCGAGTCGTTGAGCCCGTTACCAACGTATGAGGGATATGGATAAGGGGGATAGTTTGACTCAGTGGGACGCCGCGACCCGGGAAGACGAGCACTTGGAATGAAGCCCACGGTCTGAGCGGGAGAGACTGTCATAGAGCCAGGCTCCTCTACAAAGTGCTGCGTCTCATGTAGGATCGTCGGGCGATGAATCGGAAGGGCTGCACACCAGACACATCACAGTATTGAACACCCTCTCTATTGATCTATAGGTGGCGGATACGCACCTGAGGGCCCATTCGCTCTGAAGACTCCCTGCATGATCTCCTTCGTCTTGAGTTAGCTAGTGAGTCTCGGATGGCCCGGGTGGGGGACTACAGGCTGGCAGGCAAGCCCAAGCTGGAGCGTCTGCTCGTAAAAAGTCGAGTATATCCAGTTATGAACAACTGAGGAGGCCACCAGGTCACAATGAAGCTACCAGGCCAACGGCTGCGCAAGATGAGTACTGTCAAGCAAGGTTTGACCGGGACCAGGAGCGAGAAGAGCAGACATCGCAGGCGGCGAGGGAAGGCATCAGATTGGAAGCGAAATCGAAGTTCGACAGCGCTATAGCAGGCGCGCTGAAGCTTTCCCGGCGGAGGCTTGAGGCCATGATACCGTATGGTACACGTCTCGAGTGAGAGCCGATGGTTTTCTGGGCAGAGTGCGGCGGTGGTATTCGTTGAGCTGGCCGAAACCCTGTTGTGATCGTCGATCGTGTCCAATTTGACTCATGAGCGCTACATACTGCAAATTCATCGAGAATGACCACGAGAACTTGGATCATATGAGCGCGAACTGAGATTGATCTGATGAACAGCTCGTTTGCATCTCCAGACTCCAGGCATGAGATGAGAGTGAAACCGTATAATCCATGTTGTCTAGGGTAGTACAAGAATGTGGGTTTGCCGTACAACAATGCGTGGGGGATGTGACAACACTACGAAAGCCCAAAATTTGAGAGTGGAAATAGATACACGACCAGATTTATGCTGCAGGGAGCTCTAGTCCCGACGGTGTAGCGGGGAGTTAATGCGGGAACAGGGAGGAAGAGAGATGGGACCACGGCACAGCCACTCTATACAACCTCGAACGCCTTGCCGCCTGCTTGAGCATCGAGCTTGACGACATCGCTGAGACCTGTTGTGATTGGCATCAGTAAGGGACTTCTGTTAGCGCAACAAGGTGTAAGGTAGCTCACCCATGACTTCGAAGAACGCCTTCGGGTCCATCCCCTTCGCGCTCGAGAAGTCCGTGCCAGTCTTCTTGAGCGACGCCATCGCAGCTCGAATGCCGTGAACGGCCGCGACGCAGCTCACAAGCGAGAAGACTATGAAGAAGCTCAACTCAGCAAGATTTCGCACCAATACGGGACGGCAGACTTACTGATGATCTTCGCACCGTACTCCTCAGCCTCCTTCGTCGTGAAGGACGGCGTGAGGCCGCCCGAGATGACATTGACGAGCACCGGCTTCGGCGCGAGCGCCGCTACCGTCGACTTGAGCAGCTCGGAGGTACGCACGCCCTCGATGAAGCAGACATCCGCACCCGCGTCTGCCGCGAGCCTCAGGCGGATGAGAGCCTCCTCCATCCCGAGGACCTGCGCAGAGTCCGTGCGGCCAATGATGACGAAGTCCGACCCGCCCGGGATGGCGTCGCGCGCAATGACGGCAGCCCGGATGCGGGTGACGAACTCCTCGCGGGAGACGACCTGCTTCCCGAGGAGATGACCGCAGCGCTTAGTCTGGACCTGGTCTTCGATGTGGCAGGCGGCGACGCCGGACCGTGCGTATTGCGTGACGGTGCGGGCAACCATGGCTGGTCCACCGAAGCCGGTGTCTGCGTCCGCGATGACGGGAACGGTGGGGTCGAGGGAGCAGACCATCTGCGCAGACTGGACAAAATCGTTCAGCGTCGCGATGGCGAGGTCGGGTTGTCCGAGGCGGGAAGCGGTCGTAGCGGCACCGCTGCAAAACGGTGGTGTCAGTATACTGGTCAAGGAGAATGAATGACAAGCCCGACCTCTGGTACAGGCAGTCGAAGCCGGCTTCCAGAGCACAGCGTGCACTGATGCCATCGCAGATTCCAGGGGCAACCTGTAAGAACAGCGGTCAGTTACGGTGCTGCCATTGTAGAAAAAGGATCGGTGAACACATACCACAATGCCCGGGCGTGCGAGCATCTGCCGTAGCCGAGTTGCGGGGTTCCATGAGAGGGGGCCCTCAAGGAAGTTCTTGGGGTCGAGGCGAGGGTTGTAGTATGGTGCCGGCGGTGCAAGGCCACGGGGCACGGCGACGACCTGGTTTGAAGTTGTCGGCTCCTTCACCTCGACCTCCGGACGGGGTACAGAGACCTCGGCGACGGGCACCTCGACGATGGTGGTGGTAGCAGAGGGAGCTGAAGAGCTGAAGAGATCGAGGCCCGGCATTTTGCTGAGGAGTGAATAGATAGTCGATAGATAATTGGAGGGAGCTATGGTGGGCGGAGGGGTTGCTGCACAGCCGAGCTAGGAGCTAGAAGCTGGGGATGGGGCAACACGTTGTGTGGAGAAGCAGCTTTTAACCAAGCCTCCAAGCGTCGCGACCCACCGCTCTGAGGTCTGCATCCGACGACCATGGACAGAGTCCATTGCTTCGGTCTCCTGATAGTCCCACATGGTGTAACATGCACCCTGCTCACGGTCGCATTCCCAGCGGCGTGTAGGCCAATTTTAGCTCCGGGAGAACCAAGTCGGTGTGCTGTCGAATACTTAGCGATGATCCCGGGCATACGGGAGGGAAACAGTGCGGCGTTAGGCTTCTGTCTCGCGCAGAAACGCAGCGTACGTCCGCTCTTCTCTCCGTGTGACGCGCAGAGCAGGTATTGTGAAAATTGATTAGATAAGATCGAGCTTGCGCTGCTCGCGAGCACGGACCTCGTGTCGTCTTGTCTCCCTTGTCTTTGTTGTCCCGTCTCAGTGTTATGTATTGTACGCGCTGTTTATGATGTTGTCTTGTAAGTGCTTATGCAGCCTCGCGATGCGTCGTACTTCACGCGTTTGCACACGGCCAAACGTGATCTTCTGTTCCCCGGAACTTGTGTTCGCTCTCGCCCCCCTGCCAATTCTAACAGGTAAGTACGTCTACTGATTTGATACGCTTGGCACGCAGGAGCAAGAATGCTTGAATGTGCCAAGCAATCAAGGACCCGAGCATGAAAGGCGTCTTCCTCAGAGGAGTATCCCATCGTCGCTTGGCGTCCGTGTGGTTTGATACGGGAAACACCGCTGCCGTGTGCATTCACGAGGGTGCGGACTGCGTGCTGGTAGGCGTCAACCTCCCATTCTTCAGGAACAGGCTGCATACTGCGGGGATAATGCGGGAACGGGATCCTGCAGGCTTTTGCGACCGGAAGACACGATCGGCCTGGAATGTGAACACTGTACAGAAGATGAGATTGAGCTGCATGCGTTGCATATCAGATAAGATAACGGCGCCGCAGGGACTTGCGAAAGCTGCGTACCATTGTGAGTGAGAGGCCTCCTTCTTCACGAGAAAGTTCACCACAACCTTACTGCGTGCTACAAACGCCGAGCTGGGAGCCATGGTATCGGGCACCGGCGTCCGCGATCTGTAGTCTATCCGTCGGAAAATCCGCAGCTTCATATTCTCGCCAGACATCTTCGTTGGCAATTTTGTCACACTGACAATCTCGCCGACGTTCGACGGAAGCTGCTGCTCAGGTGTCAACGAACACATCTATTGGAACCCACTGCGCGTACTCACCATGTCTCATTCTCGTAAGCTCTCACTAATAACGAGGAGTGGTGGGATCTGTTCACGTAACATGAATTCCAGGCAAAGGACTGCAGGCTCCACATCCGAACCGATGCATTGACACATGTCTCAGTCAGCTGTAAGTATCCGCAACTGCGAGACAGCGGTCGAGGCCATCCGTGAACATATCAAATATGAAGAGGCTGAGATCTTGACACTTCAGTGACAGGGATCGTCCCGGAATCGACGTTGCGCCGGTCGTCTCTGCGGGCATGACAACGGCGCCCTCTTGGCGTGGAATACGTCAATAATTCAAGTCACCAGGAGCCTTCCATCCGCCTCCGATTTCACGCTGTAAAAGCTGTTACTGTGCGCCAAGTTGATCAAAGCTAGATGATAGAAGACTACACTCACACAATGGGTCGACGGTACTGTACCTCAAAGTTAACAGTATTCTTCCAACGGTCTTCAGACGTGTACCAGAAGTCCGCCAATGGCGGATCATGCCGCCATCTGACACGATGTAAAGCGTGTCCAAAAGATCGTCGCGAGTGGAGGCCGACTTGACACGTCAGGAAGACGGGGGCATGTGTGGATGCTTGGCGGTGGGTGGTGAGATTCAACTTTTGCCCGCCGTGTCGGCAGTACTGTATGCAAGCGCCACGATGGAACTACCAGATATGGTAGGTTTACGCAGCCGCTCGCATAGCACAGCCCCGACTTCAGCCTTGCGACTCAACCGCGATTTTTGCGACCGTGACGGCCAGGATGTGGTGCATATTTCCCTCACACACCGAGCTGAATTATTTCCCTTCTTGCGCTGCAGAAATTGGAGGAGCCGCTACTGGGTATACGCCCCATGCACGCTCGCTGTAGTAAGTATGTCCCCAGGGATTCCTTGATATTCTCCTCCGTAGAACAGTCAGGGCTGCTGGCGACACTCCCGCACTACGGCTACTTGCTATTTGATCTTCATACTCTTCAAAACGTCAAGCTACAAGGTACGTTCTGTTAGGATGAATTCACACCGATATACATGCATATCACTGAATACCTTTCAAGTAGTTGTCCCTGGCCTCCGTAGTGAGCTAAATTGAGAACTTGAAGCTGGAGTGTCAAGTACCTCGGCGACGCCGCGATCATCGTAACATGAACTCGGGAAAATCACACGCAACCTTAGAAGCCCCAATTGATGCGTAAGAAGCAGTGAGGCGGGAGTTCCTCGCGACTGAGCGGACATCCGCCTAAACGCCGCTGGACAGACAGGAACACCGCTTGTTCTCGCCCTACCTTGGCCCGCAGACTCCACCTTTAACCCCCACATTCGTGATACCGTCGGGCTGCCATTTGACGCGGCTAGACAAGGTCGCGATCCCGACGCCGGTCTTGTCACGTCTCGGGTCTCCGCAGAGGAATTGTCGACGCAATGCGCGCGGGCTCCCCTTTCCCGCACCTGTGTGTTGAAAAGATTCATAGGCTGCCGCACTTTTCTTCCGGCCGCAAACTTGCTTCTGTCCCTCTTATTCCCCGTCACCTATCATGTCTGACATTCGTGTCCTCACTGGGCCTCAAGTTGCGGAGCACGCCAGCCGGGAGAGCTGCTGGATCATCGTGCACGGGAAGGTATACGACGTCACCGACTTCCTGGATGGTACATCTCTCTTAGTGAACGCCCTCGTGTTCTGCTGACACCGCCTTAGAGCACCCAGGGGGTAGCAAGATCATCTTGAAGTATGCTGGCAAGGACGCGACGTGAGTGAATAGCATTACCGCAGTGCACACGACATAATATTCGCTCCTGGGATATAGCGAAGCATATGAGCCTATCCATCCCCCGGACGCCATCACCACTAACCTCCCGCCCCAGAAGCAGTACGTCAACGCCTCCATTTCGCCCCGACTGATTACTGAGCGGATTCCTTCCTCCAGCCTGGGCGTCATTGATGCTAGCACCGTGGCCAAGGTGGTCAAGGAGGTCACCGAAGAAGAGAAGCACAGACAAGCTCTGCTGGACGCCCGCCCACCCCTCGACAACATCATCAACCTACACGACTTCGAGAATGTTGCGAAGATCGTGCTTCCAGAGAAGGCTTGGGTACGTCTGGTCGATGCCTTAAGAGTCTGATGCTCACTGAAGCAATGCATCTCTGTTCTCGTAGGCATACTATTCGTCTGCGTCGGACGATGAAATCACCATTCGGGAAAATCGCATGGCTTATCAGCGGTACGGCTCGACACGAAAGCGCATATACTTCTTGTAGCTAAAATCCTATCATTCTCCAGTGTATGGTGGCGTCCCCGTATCCTCCGCGACGTATCCTCGGTCGACTGGTCGACAACAATCCTTGGCCAGAAGTCGACGCTTCCTGTCTACATCGTGAGTCGCTATCTCCGGGTACATGTTGGTATGGTGTTCACCTTGTTTGGACAGTCGGCGACTGCTCTGGGGAAACTCGGCCACCCAGACGGCGAGCTGTGCCTGACACGGGCTGCAGCGAACCACGGTGTCATCCAAATGGTATGCCTAACGTCTAATCCTGTGTGTGGCACAGTGCCTGACCTGGTACCTAGATCGCGACGCTTGCATCGTGCTCGTTCGACGATATCATCGACGCCGCAGCCCCGGGGCAGGTCTTTTTCCTCCAATTGTGCGTGCCGATGCTCTCCCGCCCGCTGTCGGGCTGAGTCCACTAACCGAGCCACGCACCGTCAGATACGTCAACCGCGACCGGGAGATCACCCGGAAGTACGTGCAGCACGCCGAAAAGCGCGGGGTGAAGGGGCTCTTCATCACCGTCGACGCGCCCCAGCTTGGCCGCAGGGAGAAGGACATGCGGATGAAGCACGTCGACGACGACGCAGGCGCTGAGGTGCAGAAGGGCCAGGACGGAGTCAAGAAGGACCAAGGTGTCGCCCGAGCCATCAGTGTAAGTGTTGCTTGGTAGTATTGGTCTGGGCACGATCATCAGAATACTGAACCGCTCCACGTAGTCATTCATCGACCCCAGCCTGTCATGGAAGGACATCCCCTGGTTCAAGAGCATCACAAAGAGTGAGGGTGTCTCCATGTTTGTGCGCTTTGCGAGTGTGTTCAGTGTTCACTGACGCGGGCATCTTGGCAGTGCCTATCATCCTGAAGGGCATCGGATCTGCCGAGGACGCTGTGCTGGCGTACGAGGCCGGTGTTCAGGGAATCGTGCTCTCTAACCACGGCGGTCGCCAGCTCGACACGGCGCGCTCCGGCATCGAGGTTCTCGTCGAGGTCGTCACGGCGCTCAGGCTGCGCGGCTACTTCCCGGATCCCAAGTTCGAGATCTACGTGGACGGAGGCGTGCGCCGGGCCAGTGACGTCCTCAAGGCGATTGCACTTGGCGCGAAGGCTGTCGGCGTTGGCCGGCCGTTCTTGTACGCGTTCTGCGCGTACGGCCAGGAGGGCGTCGAGAAGGCTATCCAGATCTTCCGGGTGAGTCTGGCGTACTCTGTATGCCTTCGCGGTGTGCTCAAACGTCGTGCGACAGGACGAGTTCGAGATGAACATGCGGCTACTGGGCGCACGCACGATCGACGAGGTTGTGCCGGACATGGTGGATGCGAGCTCGCTGAAGTCGCATTTCGTCATGACCCCGCAAGACAACCTGTTCACTAACACCTGTAAGTTCTGCCCAATCGAGTGTATGTCACCGACCTGACACTGACCGTTCGACAGACCAGCCTCTCGCTCTCGCTCAATTCCGGAATGCGAAGTTGTAGTTCGTCTCTCTCGATCTTGTATATCGTGTCCATCGTTATCTGTACCGTCCGTTCTGTCCATCACCGTGCCGCGTCCAATACAGTATACCAGTTACCCCCTCATACATCGAAAATACAACGAAGGAATGCCGGTAAGGTTGTCCCAAGAATGGAATCATGTCCGTGCCCAGTGGCAAATCGTCAAGTCCGGCACTATACTAGTAGCAACTCAGACCAGATCATGTATCATATGCGGGCGGGCTAGCGGAAGGTCCTTCCTTCAATGCATTACCACCACCAGACGAGGATCCAACCATGTCGGGGTTGACAGGGTAGAGTCGCTGCTTCTTCGCAGGCTCCATCCGGAGCTCCCGTCGTTTCTCAATACGATAACCGTTGGGACCCAGTTCGATGACCGCTGACGTTCCTGCCTGAGTCGACGCGGGAGCAGGCAGCTTTGTGACTGCCATGGACGGCGGCACGGCCGGGAGGAGCTCGTAGGGATTGTAGAGAGGCTCCTCGACTTGGGGCACATCTACATTGGCCATTCCAACCGGGTCTGTCACCGGCGCTGGTGGGGAGTTGATACTGGAGAGAAGCGGAAGTTGTGACGATGACCGAGTGTGAGCCGATATGTCCGGCCGGGAACGCGAGTCGACCCGGGACGATGTGTGCCCAGACATGCCAGTCGTATAGCGCGAATGGATAGGGGTGGAAGGGAACTGCACGGTCGAAGTAGAGATGGAGGTGTCCCTCATGTAGGACCCAGAGCTGTTCGGCGACGTCGTGATGGGCGAAAATTCGCCATCAAGTGGTTTCACTGGCGGAATCACTCGTGGTAAGCATGATCCTCTCCACTGGCACGCAGTTATTGGTGACACGCACCAGTCCAGCCGAGCTTGCGCCTCTGACGTCGCATCAGGGAGTAAACGAGAACGGCCACGAAGATGATCAACAGCGCTATGCTTCCCACCAAGCCTCCGACCAGTGCACCCACCGGGAAGCCCGGGGTGGAGCTGCTGCTGGAAGCGCCGATGGGAGTGGGGGCGGGCTGTTGGTATCCCAAGACGTAGTCGAGGACAAAGGGGGCGTCGGGAGATGCGGAGACTTCGACAGTGAGGTTGTACAACTTCCCCGGTTGGAGGTCGCTCGACACGAAGAGAGGGTAGTCGGTGACGACTTTGGGTGCACCCGTGATGTTTCCTGCGGTGTACTCTCCTCCGATCGAGTAGTTCGCCCATGCTGTATAGGGTACGCCGGCCCAAGTGTTGATCGAGCCGTACACAGCGACACGACTGTAACCTTGATGACACCTGTAAGGTCCGAGTTCCACAGCAAGCCATGTGTTCGCCACTTACCGGTGAAGTTGTACCAGAAGCTCACACTCGGCGCAGTGATCACCGTCAAAGAGTTGTTCCACGCTTTCTCGTTGGCCTGAGAGACAAAGTCGTTGAGGTTTGGAGTGTGTGGAGGCGACTGCGCAGTCTCTCGCGAGATATTGTAGTGCATGTGGACGTCGTCAACCACGACTGTCAAGGAGTGTAAATTGTTAGCTGATAGAGCACCGGTTGTCATAATTAGCCTCTGGAAATGGACGATACAGATTGAAGCATAGACGAAGGAAGACCGAACAGAGTGGGGAAGTCGGCGTTGAATGGACTTGCGCTGACCCTCACCTTCCGACTGAAGCACCCAAGCAGCACCTGCAGGGCGCGCCGTCGGCGGTGCCCGACGGTCGCACGCGATGATGCTTCCCATAGTCCGCGCTGACCACCCACACGCCCCTCTGGTACAGTTGAAGATTCTAGTCCGCTAAGTAGCGTGACGACGCAACATACAAAGAATTATACATACCGAAAATGTCACGGTGGTGGCCCCCAACTATGAAAATAGGGCCACGGTGCAAGTTGCACCTTGTATAGCTCGAGTAAACAGACTTCGGGAGCAGTGGCCGTGGTGACCTCACGGCCAACGGCGCGCGATGCTACAGCGCTGAGATACTTGGGCGCACAGCGCCCAAACAGTGTGTCACTAGATCGCGAGAGCCTCAACTTGATGCACAGAATGTGAGCCAGGGTTCCGTCGCGTTCCTCGCTGTGCGAGCTTGGCAGGCTGCACTGATGAGCTGCCAATATCTGGGAACACGTGTAAAGTACTCACATCTCGATGTCATCGGCTCCCGACCGGGACACTTGAGCTCCTGCATTCACATAAATTGACTACCTGAATGTCTAGTGGAGAGTGAGTACTCACCTGGACTTCGTGGTCAGACTACGCCGAGAACCACTATTGGGTCTGGCTTGGTCGGCGTATCCCTGCACAATGCAGGAATAACATCGACTCGTAACATCGACTCGCTCGGCGTCCAACTGGAAGCAGTCTCTTTTCAAAGAACAAGTCCTGTCCTCGATGCGTCGGGCTGTGCATATTCGGCTGAAATGATGCCGTATCAGGACGGTGCGCTCACCGAGGTTAACATCGCGAAGACGTGGCTGAGTTTCAAAATCGATACTTGATACGCTCACCTCCATGTGTCCCATCCGCCCGGATCTCCGTCTTTTCCCTTTTCCCTGGGTCCGGCCGTCTGTGAATTTCTGACTAAACTGATGAGGTCCTCCGTGGTGTGGTCGCCAGGTGCGCCTTAGTACTACCAGTAAGTACCTGCGCAGTTTGTGCGTATGGCTGCCGGTCCTGACATGCCTGACATTGGTCTTCGACATGTCCAGGCTCCTAGTAACACATCAATTGCGTTCCGGATTTCAGCAAGATTCCAGCAAGAGGGAGCTCGAAAACTTCAACGTGCGTGGTCTGCACAGCAAATGAGTCGGAATGACGCAATTACCGGTTATATACCCTAACCCTAATGTCGGGGTAGCCTCCGGACCGTATGGAACAAAAAATGAATTCAGGAACGATTGCAAGGCGGCTGGAGTCTCGATCGGTCTCGAGGACGGTGCGGTACATTGAGCTATCTGCCCTTCTCTTCCGACGACCACCATCCATACATGCCCACATCGACCAAGCCCGCTCCCAGCAAGAATGCCCTCGACATCCGTCTTGCAGAGTCTGTCGTCTTCCTCCGCGCCGGAGACGCCACTGGCCGCCAGAGGACCATGCAGGCCGACGCTTCGCCTGGTATGGTTCGCGGACTGCTCGTGTTGACCTTGGCGAAGCCCACGCGCATCACCAGCATCGAAGTCGAGCTCGTCGGGAGGACGGTAACGGCATGGCCCGAAGGTACGCTCTTATCTATCATACCGCACTCGGCGTATCTTAACCATGTTCAGGTGTTGGTGCGCGCCGTATAGAGATCACGGAGGAACACGACATCTACTCCCAGTCATATGTGTTCTTTCGCGCCGGTCACGCCCCCGGGTCAGGGTTTCGTCGCAACGTCTCCGTCGGTCCGGGGTTGGCACTCGAGCACGAGGACGAAGATCATTCCGAGCGGTCAAGTTACATGCAACACGATGAGTCTAGAGACGGGAGCCGCGGGCGTTCCCCTCCACCTCGCGATGCCGCTACTGTCCGGAGACCACGACGTCGCCACATGAGCGTGGACCAGACTCACTACCAGCGTTCGTTCGTTTCACATCACGACAATGGCTATCACCCTCCCGTGGCTTCTCCGCCGTACACCCCCACCTATTCCCAGGAGGATACTGTCCTTGTCAGCCCAACAGCGTCGATCATCAACCGGTCGTCGTTGCCCATGTACGACGAGTCTCCAGCGCGCAGCCTCGAAGACCTGCGCCGCGCACTGGAGGCGGAACAGTACTATACGGGTGAGTGTGACTCGTTCGAGCTTGGCATTGTGGCTGACATCGCAGCGCGATCGCAGGTCTGTCTCGCTCTCCATCCAGACAAGGGCGCTCGTCATCCGGAATGTGGTCTCCGCGAGAGGTTCCGGACTCTCGGCGTGTTAGCTTCGACGATGATCGCGAATTCCAGGTCGGGAGCAGCACGTCGCATCTTCAACACGCAGGGCCATCGCACTCGCTAGGGCGGGATGGGCGCACGCCTTCGCGACAGAGAGATGGCGAAGGGGACGATACTGTGCGGGGTCGCAAGGGGAAGTTCTCTTTCGCCAGCGCCTTTTTCGAAGCGATGAAGGATCGGGTGCGGTCACGCTCCCCCATGGTCGAGCGGGGCGGCGATATCACGCCTCCGCGTGGGCGCACCAGGGACCGAGCGTTCTTCGAATCCGGAGATACTGCAGGGACCCCGCTCAAGGAACGCTCCGCTCTCGGACGTGTTGCAGAGGCGGTGGGTTTGGAAGTGGAAGACGGCCAAGAGCATGGAGACGGGTGGAAGGAGTTCCGAAAAGGTGCGTCGCTCATCTTCTCGTTGCTTCATGGTGCCAACAGAGCGTATAGGCGTGTACACATATCCGGTCTCGTTCACTATCCCAGCAAATTCCCCACCGAGTTTGCACGTGGACTACGGCTCAGTGACGTGGAAACTCAAGGCCGTCGTGCACCGCCCTGGCGCATTCAAACAGAAGTTGACCGCGTCGCAAGACATCACGGTCGTGACGACGCCCGGTGAAGATGACACGGAGGAATCGGAGAGTATCGTGGTCGAGCGACAGTGGGACACGCAGATGCAATACCTCATCATGATATCCGGACGAAGCTTTGCCATCGGAGGTACAATGCCCGTCAGCATCACATTCATGCCGTGGACGAAAATGAAGATTCACCGAATATCCGTACTGATTGAAGGTATGGCCTCGACGTTCTGCGCATTGCATCGCCATTTCTGATCTGTGTGCCTTCAGAGCGGGTCGACTACTGGACCGGGTTCAGACGCGTCGCACGCACAGACCCTATCAACAGAGTACCTCTTCTTGCGCTCAAGTATCCCAAAAAGGACGGCCCCGCTCTCCTGCCTTTGACCACGGACGATCCGGAAGCCTTCAGGCAGTCCCCGCTCAACGAGGTCCTCAACCCGGAGGATGATGTCTCGGAGACTGTGTCCAGCTTCATGGGTCCTGGCCCTTGGACGATCCGCAAGGAGCTCCACTTGCCGAAGGCCGAGGGTACACTCCACACGACAAATAAGAACAAGAGGAGTAACATCTCAGTCTCGCACATGTTGAAGATCATATTCCGGGTCGAACGAGGGGACGATAGCGCCGTCGATCCGCAGACAGGGAAGCGGAAGCTCTTCGATATCGTTGTGCAGACGCCTGTACATATCCTCTCGGTAAGTCTCCAGGTCTTAGAAAGGTCATCCTGTCTTTGACGAAATAATTGTAGCACCTCTGCAACCCTGAGCACACCGCCCTCCCTCCATACTCGCAGGTACCCAACGCCATTCCTCCCCATGTCCCGTTAAGCGTCGTTTCGGATGGGGACATCTGCACTCGCCCGCCCACGACCGTCGACCTCGGCGCGCCTGCCGCCACCTTCGCCCAGCGACGATCCGTGTCGACGTTCGCGCTCGCGGCACACGCGTCCTCGACCACGAGTTCGCTCTCCGGACGTGGACGGTCTCCGGGAAACCCGGCCCATCCGATGTCCGACCAGTCCGTCGACTCCCTGCCGACGAGCAGCGAGCAGCATATGAGTCCGACGGCTACCGTCATCAGCCCGACTGCTACCATCATCAGTCCGCCGCTCTCGCGCAGACAGTCGTTCCAGGAGCGCACGACCCCGGAGCTCTTCGAGCGGCTCATCGCCGGGCAGGAGACCGAGGAGGGCGAGGCGCCACCGTCGTACGAGGCGGCGGTGGAGGCGGCCCATCCCGTGCCGGTCGTGGTGGGCTTGCCCGCCTCCGTCGCGAGATATTGAGCGTGCCTGCCTGGCCTGACGTTTCTGACTTTCTTCTCTCTTGGGATTTTTTGTGTGTGCTTCTCGGTTAATTATCACGTTGGAACGACAAGTATAGCAAATAATGAAGCAGTATACTTAGACGAGTCGATTGTAGCCATGCGGACTGTCCAACCCCCACCCACCCACCTTAGTACCATACCATGCACGTATGATTAACCTATATATGTTGCCGCTAGTACCCTCCCCTCTGCTTTGATTGTGGTAGTTGTAACCTTACGATGACAATGCTCAACATAGACGACATTTCTGCACTTCTGTTCACAGACGCAGTATGGATGCCTTGCATGTTCTGAGAACTAGGTTGCTGTCACAGGCGACACAAGTACATGAAATATACAGGTATGCACTACTCAAGAAGGACGAAGCAATCATGAGATTCCAGGGATATATGACGACGAAATGGTACTTCTGCACCAGTCTACATCTTCGACTTGACTTCCCGCAGCCGAGCGTGCTGCATGCTCTCGTCTACCACCACACTTGCGTCAGTACCAGCTCGAGGGAACCACGGAAGAGAGCACGCACAATTGGAGTCGTACAGCCGGTCACCGGGGACAGCTACGATGTGGGACTGCAACGAGGACGCGTCGACCATCTCGGGCACGACCTCCTTGAGCGTCCGAGCGCCGAGCAGACGCATGTTCATCTCAAACTCGTCCTGGACGTATCTCCATCAGTGACGAAAGCCGTCGATGCGGCACAAATGCGACCTACGTGGAGGATCTGGAGCGCATGGTCGACGCCCTCGAACCCGTACGACGAGAACGCGTACAAGAACGGGCGCCCCACGCCGACCGCGGTCGCCCCGAGCGCGACCGCCTTGAGGACGTCGTTGGCGCGGCGCACACCGCCGTCGACGAACAGCTGGAACTTCTCGTTCGGGAACGAGAGCCCGCGCCGCGCGCGGAGCTCGCGGACGACCTCGACGAGCACCTCGATGCCCGAGCGCGAGAAGTCGAGCTGCCGGCCGCCGTGGTTGGAGAGCACCACGCCGGCGAGCCCCAGGTCGTAAGCTTGCAGAGCGTCTTCCCAGCACTGGACGCCCTTGAGGATGAGCGGCACTGGCGGGGGGGTCAGTTGCGTGCAGTCTGGCTAGCGAGCGTCCGACTCACTCTTGGTGATGCTCTGGAACCAGGGGATGTCCTTCCAGTCCAGACCGGGGTCGATGAAGGACTATTACCGTGCCATTGTGAGCAGGAGCGCATAGACGTGCTGAGACGACGTACGCTGATGGCACGTGCAGCGCCCTGCGACCGGTCGACCTTGCTCTCCTGGTTGTTCCCCGTCACCTCTGCCGGGTCCTCGGCCTCGAACTTCTGGCGCATGTCCTTTTCTCGCCGGCCGAGCTGCGGCGCATCGACCGTGATGAAGAGCCCCTTGATCCCGCGCTTCTCTGCGTGCTGCACGAACTTCTTCGTGATCGCGCGGTCCTTGTTCACGTACAGCTGCAGGAACTGCACCTGCCCGGGCTGCGCGGCGTCGACGAGCTCGTCGAACGCGCATGAGGCGAGCGTCGGGATCTGCCTTGGGTGAGCGACTCCCGACCGCCGACACATGCGTCACAGCCCACTTACCATCTGGATGACGCCGTGCTTCGCCGCCGCCTTCGTCAGGTTGAGCTCGCCGTCCGGGTGTCCGAGCTTGCCCAGCGCGGTAGCAGTCTGCGACGTCATGGTCAGCGCACATGTCAGCA